>VIGQ01001431.1:7500-57170 GCA_009663005.1 Actinidia chinensis | reverse complement strand
TTGATTTAATTAGGCCTTGGATGAGTGTGGCTACTAACCGGTGATGACTTGACATCCCACAGGCTCGGTTGTCACATGAATGTCCACGTCCCACGTCAAACCATTCCTTATCCCAGAAGAACCAAGTATTCTCTAAAACTAAACAAAACCATGGGTCCAATCCTACAATTCACAAGGGAAAATAAACAGATGAAGAAATCTAAGCTTTAGTTGTAAAGAGGAACAAAGAAGACATAACTGTGTACGTAATCGGTAAGCAAAGAGGCTATGGTTCGAGTGTTCTGGTCTTAGATTTGAGAAGAGAGAGGGTTATCCTCAGATAACATTGGGTAGCAAATTATCCACCTGTTGCCGACTTATTTTCTTTGGATTCATCCAATTGGATCATGTATATCAATAGATGTCATACCATCATGCATACTGAGTGAGAGCCGTCGGAAACTTAGGCCAATATACCTATATCGGTATGTTGGTGAGTTTTGTTATGAAAGCTTCTAGGGTCAAGAAAGATTTTGGGGTTTGCAAGAGGGGAAAGATGTGTTTTGGCTTGAATTTAAAAGATTGCAGTTAGCAGGTTTTCTAGAACATAGGCTATCTAATCAGGGTTTTGATAGTTAAATCAAAGGCCAAAAGGTAATAATAAGATGTAAGGTAGATTTGAATGGCACGATAGGATAAGGTTTGGGGTTTGGGGTGTAGGTAGTGCAAAATTTAGGCAAATTCACACAAACACAATCTCAATATAAAAGTCATCACTCTCTATTGAAAAGACATAGTAATGCTATTTATAAGCCAAAACACTCCTAGTCCACATGGACCATGGACCTACAATTTAGAAACAAGAATAATTGGTAGGCTAAAAACCATATTCCTAGGCGAAATATGCTCCAAATTAAAATTCAAATAATAATTAATTGAAATACCAGAATACCCTAACTACTACACCTATAATCAATACCACTAAATCTATCCAGCACATTTTACTCAATAATATGCATAATAAAGTCATCCCCCCAAACAAAAACAGATACTGAAATCTTTTTTTGTCGTATGTATATGAGCTGCCACCATGTTTTTCCTAACACCTTGTCAATGTTCACATGTTACAATATGCATATGGAAATTTAGAAGTATCAGCTGCATTTCAAAATATGGAAAAAATTATGTTTTTGCTATGATACATTCAAAAAGGAAAAAAAAAAGGAAAAAAAAAAAGGGAAAACCTTCGATGGGTGTGCAACTCTCACTACATCTTTGCTTTTCAGAGCAAATGCCCTTTACCCTATTGATATACCCACATCATGATAGACAAATTCCCAATCATAAATTGGATACTATACCCAATAGGCCATATCATCCTTGAATTTGAAGCAACCCAAAAATAAGCCATCGCATTTTTTTTTACTAGGAAAAAAAAGAAATCCATCATCTTAAGAAACTGCACACACG
This sequence comes from Actinidia chinensis, assembly GCA_009663005.1. Taxonomy (NCBI): domain Eukaryota; kingdom Viridiplantae; phylum Streptophyta; class Magnoliopsida; order Ericales; family Actinidiaceae; genus Actinidia; species Actinidia chinensis. The sequence continues at coordinate 55,721 of VIGQ01001431.1, read as the reverse complement.
GCAGTTTCATAATGTGATAGATTGGAAAACACAGTAAATCGATATGCAGATTAACTACATCGCCAGAACAAAGTAATATATTGCAGCTTTTTTCGATACAATCCAGGACATCCTGAGATTGTCAACATATTCTATTTAGCTCCAGTCAATGTCCTCTTTTGTGTACTCATTCTGCTCTATCTTGAACCACATGTTGAAAATAACCACTCAAAGAAATTATGCAAGTCAAATAATAGATTAAAAGTTTAATAAGTTTATAATTTTAGGTGTTAATTTTATTGACCACCCTGTATATCCCAAAATGAGGCAGCTTTAAATGGCTATCGGCACATTATATTTACTGGATATTCACAGCAACCAAAAGAACATCCTAGATAGAACCACAGAAGTGTGAAAGCAAACAATCAAACACTCCTATCTTACCAGTCTCAAACACGGGAACATTTTGTCTTAGCTAAACCGCTGCTATTTGTTGGTGCCGAAAACATCAAGAGTTCTCTTGCTAACTTCTCGAGGTGAAAATATAGGCTTCCAACAGACCATCTTCAAATGAAACAAGATCACACCTGAAGAATATAAATTAACTAATTCAGTATCGGTCATGAAAGAAAAAAAGCAAGCCTATTTAAATCACAGAGATGTCTGTTGTTCTTGAAGATGGATATCAGATTTGTCATCTTTAGCATATATCAATTCTTTCCCCTTACAAAGTCAAGTTACCCAGATGAATAATGACAGCCATAATCTGAAAAATTGCATCCTAGGAGAGAGGAGAAGGAAGTTTACACTATAGAGCTAGAGAAAATGAAACAAAAATCATTTTGGGAATGAACTTCACCGTTTCTTCGGACTTATTCTCCGATATCCACAGATCTCTAGTGGCAAGATAGTCCTGATGCTTTGGAGAATAACATACACCGACGAGTGCATAGAATTTGACTAGTTCAGATTGAGAAATATTAAGTATTTTTCCACCTATGTTTCTCAATTCCTGCTGAGAATTGAAACTATTTAAAAACATTCTGAAAATTAAGTGTTTTTTCATTAAGGGTTACTTCAATATGGCAGAAGTGGATTGGGAGAAAAAACCTAACTCGTTGATGCTGCCTGCACAAATAAGGTAAACAAACACGATAACTGCATTTCGGATCTGAATATTGACGCTGGACTGGTCCTGAAAATTCTTCCATGCTGATAAAAAATTGAAATCTCAACGAATATACCACAAAATGCTGCAGCAATAACTGATGCGGAGCTGGAGAATCAATAAGTAAAAAATGTCAACCAAAATTGAAACAATGTTGTTTTTAGGCATGTGAAAGAATATAGGCAGACTATAGAATGATTGAACAACTCACCAGAATTGTATTTTAAAATAGTTTCACCACTGCAAAATGCTTTCAAGAAACGAGATTCGACAGCATTCAAAAGATGAGTATGTGAGAATTGCAATAGTTAAAATGTGAGGTAATGCTTAAAGATGCATTCCAAAAATATTCTAAACATCGCATCCTGCATATAAAACACTTCAGATCCGTATCAACTATTTCATAATATTAACATCAAACAGAAACCATGAAAAGGTTCAACAATTCAGTACATTAATACGAAACATACTAAGGCCAACCAACATCCCGCCATCTAAGCCAAATAGTGAATTGTCAATCATCTCCTTACGGTACTACACATAATGAGGACGGAAAAAGTAAATACATCTGCAATCTCATTGCGTTTGGTTCCAAGGTTCATATTTCATAAAAATGGTCATTTATATCACAAACAGAAAAATGAATGGAATTTTGTCATATAATTAAGAGCTATGACAATGCACTGGTCCCGGTCGATTGCTTATGTAGTGTCTTATCTGTTTAAAAGGTTATTGTATCTTGTAGAGCTTGACGTGTTTTGGGTCAATTCACACAATTAATCGCAGGCCTATATTATGGAGCCTGGACTTCATAATTATCAAGCCATTAAATGCAAATTAGGCCCTGTACAAATATTTTCTCCTTTACTTACTAGCCCATCTTAATCATAAAGAAGAATGCTAGTTAAAATGTGAAGCATCAAGTTTAACAATGCATCAGCAACATGAACAATGAGTAAATCAGGACATGATAATATTTTGTGCCGAAGGAAGGAATCCTTATTTTGACTTATAACCGCACAACAATGTAGAACAAAGAATTATAGTATCGATATTACTCCAGAACTTACGGTGCGATATATCTTCTTTCGTGCATTTACAACCACCCAAATATGCCAGTCAGTGTATGAGCCTTTAGTTGTTTTGTCTCCCAGCCCAGCCTTCGCCACTAACAAGAATAGATTTGTTTTTTGATGCTCTTGAAACATCATCCAACTCATTCCAAGAAATTTAGTTAACTATTGGGATGGATAAGAACAACTCTACAGAATTAAACAAAATACAATGGTTACCTATAGGCAAATCTAAAAAATGAAAAACCATGGACAACTCAATTCTGCCAATGGGGCTCCATTGCATTGTTCCATCACATGATCATCAAATAGATAAGGCAGATTTGAACGAATCTGGTAATAATATTACCTAATATAAGGCCACTATTAGCACCCTAGTCCCTTGACACGGACACGGGGTGGTGTGTGTGGTGGCACCTTCACCCACGCACCCCTGATGGCAAAGACCTGAGGAGGCATGCTTGAAAGATGGCAAACTGTTCAGACAATGATGTTGCGAAGAAGATGCACGGTTATTACAAAGAGGAGTTTGCCTGATATGCAGGACGTGTGGGTTGCGAACAAGATGGAGCGCACACATTCAGCACGATGCAGCAGCAGGCCTATGCATGGGCATGGCATGGATTGGCACCAGCATATTGCAAGCAGCATACGGAAGGCCCACATGTGGCAACAATAGCTAGCCACTTAGAGACTCAGGCATGGGCTTGTGGGCACGACTGGTGCGTGTATGCACAGACAGACAGTTGCACGCAATTGTGAGAGTGTTGGGTTACATTTTGCCAGAGAGCAAAACCAATTGTGAATTGTGTCTAAGGACACTTGTATTCATAGGAAACACTTCAGGGGACACTTGTCCAGGGCTGGTTAGGGGCCGCAGTGCTGGTTGCATGTGCGCCTGTTTGTGTTAGGACCAAATTTCCCTAGGAAGTTGGGTGTCAACTACCAAGACATGTGGCATTTCCAAATGTTGCTTTGCATTATGTAAATTGATTTTTTGCCTATAAATTAGGAAAGGCATGTGGCATATCTAAGGCAGGAGAATTGGGTTTTTTGGGCTAGAAAATCCATTGGAAGATCCCTCGATTGTTGGTGCATAGTTTTAACCGCAAATACTGTGTTGCTCTCTTTGTATCAAAACTCAAAATGTGTGTGGTATAGAGCAATTAAGTGTACTTTCCTCTACTGAAACTAACTTTCTTACAAGGGTGGGTGGATAGATTGCGTTCGGGATTGAGGGACACAAGTAAAAGCCTTGGTGGGAGCCAGTCTTGATGAGACTCGTTTCGGCAGATCGGTGGATTACTGTGGCGGACTGCTTTGTGTCCTGATTGGATTTTATTGAAAAACAGGTTGCGAGAATGCAACACGTTTTACAAAAATGTTGGAGACATGCCTACGACGCGTCCGAGCATTGAGGAAAAACTTGATGCTGTGGAATTGAAATTTCACTTGTAAAGAAGGGTCGCTGGAAGTGCCCACGGATTGCCAATGTTTTCCCACAAAGTCATGGTCCCTGAACTGAAATCCTTTAGTGGTGCACAGAGTGCCAAAGAGTTGAAGAATTTTCTATTGGATATGGAGCAATATTTCAAGACTGCATGCATTCTGGACGGTGAGATGTCTCAATCACCAGTATGTATCTCTCTGGAGATACTAAATTCTGATGGAGAACGTGAATGGACTTGAGGCACGTCAATTGATTGATACATGGAATGTACTTAAGGAGTTGAAGGATCAATTCCGGCCATGCAATTCGTCCTAGGTTGCAAGGGAGTTGCTTTGCAACGCCTAACATACAGGCATAGTGAGAGAGTAAGTGAAACAAACTTGTTCCTATTGTAGGACATCAGGGACATGCTTATTAGAGAAGACAAGCTCTTCAATTTCATGATTGGGTTATAATTGGACGCAATGGAGTTGCGACGCTTAAGCGTTAAGGATTGCCCTCTTACAATCGGCCGGTGTCATGATTGCTGACTACAAAGCTGGTCAATATTTTGATTTCAGAGTCCAACAAGACGTTCAAATAGAGGGAATGACGATCTGGTAAATTCAAACCAAGGCGGAGATTTGATTTTTTACAGATTTACAGAAATAAAATGGCCAAAAGAATGAGGGTTGTTTGTATTGTGACCAGACCGCAGCGGGCAAAGGATGGCCCAGCGTAGGACTTTTGAATGCATTGTTCCTGATTTGAAAGTAGAGAGGGGTCTGATTCGGATTAGGCTTACAACTAAATCAATCCACTGCAGTTGTCGAATGCACGAGTTTGTTAAATGCAATTCGTTGTTGTAGAGAAGACCACCTTGTCCGGTTGATGTATATTTTAAACTTGAACGTAGTGGCGCTAATGTGTGGGTATGGTTGACATAGGTGCTTTATAATTTTTATTTTTGAGAGATGGTGCAATCCTCATAATAAACATTGTCAAAAGCATGAGTGATTCAAGCAGTGAATGCACACACAATTTGGTCGGGGCAGCAGGTTATTAGATGCGGGAATTCAAGTCAAAGATGGTTAGGCCCATTGTCGGCGGGCCATGGCTATAGATGCGGGATCAAAGTCAAGATTGGTAGGCCACCTGAACTTGATGGTGGTTCTGTTGGCGACTTAATGATGTAGGGAATGACTTTTTTGGGTCTGTTGGACAACTTAATGTAATTCTAGGGAATGACTTCTTTAGGGCTTGCCCAAAAGTGGCTTTGATACCCATCTTGGGAGTTGTTGATTCAGACATGCGCAGGCCGTGTTTTTGACTTGTGGCAACAAGTTCATGGCGAAGTACGGGTGTTAACAGGAAGACAGATGTTTTGTAGCGATTCAGGTTCAAAACGGCCCAGGGAAGGGGCAGGGTTACATGGTCGCGAATCAATGCAGTATGCGGAACTGAAACCGGAACCGGAACTGGTACGCAACCATGGAAAGTGGTATGACTTGGCTAAACTTCTTCGGATTGCTGTTGCGGAACGAAATACGTTTGACAGAACCATATACAGTATATATATGGTTTGGTGTAAACAAGGAAAGAATACTCCAATTGAAAAATGTGATAACAAATTAATCCAAAGAGTAGCATAAGAATTCAAAAGTTTAATAAACACAGTCATCAAGTTGTTTAACAATAAATGAAAACCTAGGGAAAAGAAAAAGGAATCCTTTCGTTTTTGAGTAATGAAGTAGTAAGAGTTTTTTTTTGGGGGGGATTGTATAATAGGAAGATTAGATTAGAAGATTAAAAAAAACTAAACAAAATTTGAAGTTACAACCAAAATGGGGCTTAATAATGTATGGTGAACAATTTTATTGTTTAATGGGGCCCAATACGAAAAGAAACCCTAAATAAACCTTTAAGTCACAACCCTAAGAAGAAATAGGATCTAGCTCGTTATAGTGTAAGCCCATATCTGTATGTTTTCCTTTATGCTCACTTTTCTACGCCTTTTTTTCATCCTCACTTTATGCTCGGAACGCTAGGAAAATAAGCGTTCCACGGTCGTTGAACGTTCCGCTTTTGGGAACGATGTATTGGTTCACAATTCGATCACATATGAGCGAATTATGGAGACTAGGGGAGGGTGCTGCCACTTATCTTGCAGCATGGTTTAGAGATCAAATCCGACTTGTGGTGTTGGTGGCGGATGAAGTCGCTGATGGACTCACCGAATTCGGGGGATGTGATTCCGTCAAAATGTCAAGGTGGCGAATAGTTCAAAACAATGATGTGCGAAAAAATGCAAGGCACAAAAAAAAACTGCGGAGTTGTGCCAAATGCACAACAATGTGGGTTGTGAATAAGATGGGCTCAGACATTCAACCAGTGCAGCAACAAGCCTATGCATGGGCATGGACATGGGGACTGGCACCAGCATGTTGTGGGCCGGCCTAAAAGAAGGCAAACATTGTGGGCAACCCTTGTTGGTTGCTCTTAGAATTGGCCTGGGCGCCAGAGATGGTCGAAGAATGCAATACAAGCAATTGTGGGTGTTTTGGCAGTTAAATTCGGGAGAGAGCGCATGTGGGAATGTGTCGAAGGAACTTGTATTCGCAGAAAAAACTCAAGGACATTGTACTGACGGCCGGATGGGCAAACTGCTGGGTTGCATTCGTGCCAGGTTTGTGTTCTGTTTAGGACAAATTCACTAGGTAGTGGGGGTAGCAACGGCCGGTCCAATTGTTGGTGTGTATTTATGTAATAATGTTTGCCTATACATTAGGGAAGGCATTGGGCATCATCTAAGGCAGAGAGAATGGTGTTTCTGGTTCCCTGGTAGATCTCTAGTATTGTTGGTTTGCCAATAATAGGTTGGGTTTGACCCGTAAATAAGATGTTGCCTTATTTTATTAAGCCCCAAAAGTGGTGGGTGTTTGACTGAGACCAAGTGCTAGAATTAGCCATTACAGGTCGAAAAATTAACCCCTCATGACAGGACCATAATGGCCCCGCTGAAAACGAGTTAATTGTCTGAATTTCATGTACTTGGGTGTCCATCAATTAACTAGACTTCCATAAAAGTAAGAAATAGAGGAATCATCTGAACATCTAATACGCCGAATGTAGGTTCCCGTATCTTATAAAAAAATAAAATAAAAGGTTTATTTTAGGTTATATGCTTCTTAAAAGTGTGTGATTTCACAAATTTCTGGTCAGTGATTGGGTGGAATAAATCCAAGGACAGCAGCACAAGATGCCAACCAACTTATCATAATTATTTTCATATCAGTACGCGTATTATGTTGGGATCAATTGTTCTATTTGGTTTTTTTCTTTTTTTCTATTCCAAGCAGCTCACAATGGTGTTTGACTAACGAGACTGAATATTTTTTTTGGACCGTATATATGGTTTCAAAGCATGCTGCTCAGTGTAGAGATACGTGTCATGTATGTTTTGAGATGCCCCTTTGTTGGATCAGCAATTTGCTCATATCCAAAAAACTGCATGCCCTTAATCTTTAAAAATCTTTAAAACCTTATATCAGTTCAAATACTAATTTAAATAAGAAATATCGGAACAGCCGAAGCTTAAAAAAATATGCCAGAAAGAAGATAATCCAAATTTCAACATTTCTAACATCCAAAAAAAAAAATTTGTTGCCTACCAATTAAAGTGAAGAATGCTCCATGGCCAGTTGTCTCCAGGTCGTTTTTGTATTTCGAAACACTCTGAGCAAGCAGTGATACCCCTCTATGTAAAATTTCCTTCCTCGATACTAGGTCAAAAGGGCAGGGATACCCCCCAAAAGCAATAAAGGTCAGTAAAACACGAGGGCATACAACTCATTAAAGGCAAAAAAAGAGACTAGATTAAAGGACTTAAAAAGGGAACCTTTCAAAAGATTCAAGAACATCTGACATTGCCAACGGCCAGTTGAATCCTCTTCAAGTCTGTACTGCGCCAACTTGAACACATGAATGACACCTAATGCTAAAGTCAAGATACTGGATTAAAAGATATGATCAAATATTGAACTATACCTCGAGTTTTAAAATGTTTGGTGCACCTTCTATTTGTAATTTAATCAAAATTGCTACAAAACTACGACATGAAAAGATAAAATAGAGTAGAAGAATTGTCACCCCAAAAGTAGTGGCTAATTACATTATCATGTCACACTTTTTTCAACGAATATGGATAATGTATATTAGTCTCAAGTTCTAGAAACATATAGCCTAGGACCCCAATCAAAATTTTGAATCACAACTTGTACAATGGAAATGATAATTTATCGACCGACCTGTGTATACATCAAAATTAGGCCAGGCTTTAAACTTTCACAATGGCACCTTAAATCCTGGTGTCATACAGGCACAAAAACCCATGTGAAGAATAAACTATAGAAGTGAAAGCAACGATTCAAACACTCTTATCTTACCAGTGGAAACCAAGCAGGAATATATTGTATTAGCTAAGCCATCTTGCTAATTGTTTGAGCAAAAACATTTCAAAACTTCTCTTCACAATTCTCCTGGCGTGAACAAATAAGTGCTTTTTAGCAAAGTCTTTAATGACAACAAAACAACCTGAAACAAGGAAAAAATTAATTATACGAGTGCCACACACAAAAGAGAAAATAGCAGGACCTCCAATCAATGAAAAATATGCAGTTGTTCGAGATGGATATCAGATTGTCATCTGTTGGAATCTAATAAATTTCTTTTCCACGGAAGGTGAAAGTTTAAGGAGAAGAATTGCACGACGCATCTAAAATAGCATCCTGGAGAGACTGAACTTATTTCAATTACTCTTAAGAAGCTAAAAAATGAAATAAATATATTTTGGATCGAAAGACTAAACTGTTCTGTCTGACTTATTCAATGACCATCGCTCTCATGGTGGCAAGATGGGGGGGGGGGTTAATCCCGACCTCCCTAAGCATCAATTTCAAATGACAGGTTAATAAATATTTGATTGGTTAAGATGGTGGTATTATTAGGCAGTCCCAACCTATATCTACAATTTCTAGATAAAAAGTAAAAAATATTAAAAAAGAACGTTTGACTGTTAGTTCTAAATGTTTCATCAGAGATGAGCAATTATAAAAGAAGTGATCTAGAGAGAAACCTACCTATGTTGTTGCTGCAAAAATAAAGTAAAAACCAATGATTAGTTGCATTCGGAGTCTGAAAATTGGCAGACATGAGACCTCTCAAGACGATGAGTTGCGTACTTTTAACAACCCCTTCAGAGGATAAGTTTCTAACGGCTCCGGAATGCTGATCCAAAACTGAATAACAAATTTAAAAAGATGGTTGCCCAATAAATATGATTGCTAGCATCAATATAACAAAACTATCACAAATTCGGAAAGTGCATTATGTTATGGCACGTGAAAGGGATATAGAAAATACACAGTACTGAGGAAATCTTCCCTTGAAGTGTTATCGAACTATTTTTGCATGAAATGCTTCAAGGAATTTGATTCGGCTGCATTTCAATGATAAATACGGGACATCAAAAGAATAGCAGCAAGAGTCAAAAGATAAAATAATGCAAAAAGGACGGCAATCATAAATATTCTGCAACGTACATCATGTGTGTAAAACATAAAAAATCTGAAGTTGGCAGCTCACACCAACCAACTGGTTCCACATTATTATATCAAAACAAAGGCGGAAGGGTTCAACCAATCTAATCTAAGAGCGAGATTGTGAATCTATAAATTCCTTTCAATAGTACCATCGTTCCATACAATTAGATTTGTTGAGAGGTAAATAATCACCAAAACATTGGTGGTTTGTTGCATATTCAAAAATAGCATTGGGTTGTTGGTTTCAGGTCACACGTGTTATGGTGGTCTATTTGTTTAAAGTGATTAGAATTTTGTAGATATTGGATTTATAATTGGGACTATCACGAGGATCGACTCTAGTGCTTTATCAAAAAGTCAACATAGTTCTTTTACAGATGTTTTCTATTTTAGACATTGATATCTATCGAAAATGATATAAACGTGGAGAATCTGAGGGACACACCTAATGAAATAGTCATAAGTTATTTCTAAGCATTAGCTGTTTAGACATGTCCTCGAAAGAAAATGTGAAATCAATTAGGAATGGATAATATTTTGTGCCACAAGGAGGAAATCCTTATTTATACTTGATAGCCGTTGTGAGTGTCCACATTCAGATGACAGACTGATGTTTCCAAAGGTCACCACAAACAGGAAAAACTCGTTAGCCAGGATATACATAACTGTTGTATTTCTAATCTAGATAGCCCATTCGCATAGTTGGAACCCCAACGAGTAAACCTTAGGCATTTACATGATAACTGCCGCACTAACTCATGTGACATGTAAAACATTAAGCAGAATAGAAACCAAGAAGTATAACATTATCTACTACAGAACTTACTGCCCAAAAAAGCTCCTTCCTTCGGTGCTTTACGACCATCCAACAAGCAGTAGTGTATATTAGCCTTTAGTTGGTTCTGTCTTCCAGCCCGCTTTCACTAGTGCAAGAATAGAGTGCTTTTACCCCCTTGAAGATCGACATGACTCATTTGGAGCCATTTAGTTCATTAGTTGGATCATCAGAAAGAATTATGACTAAATATAACAAAAAATGCAATGGTTACCGATAAGCAAACATAAAGACCAAAAACACGCATGCACTCAATTCTCCAATTGATTGCCACACTTGTATTGCCTCCATCATAAGACCATCGTTAGATGAGGAGAACTTGAATCGATTAAAAGCAAAGAAAGTCGACGTAGATCCATTGAGTATAATGATCTAGCTGGACAAGTCATGCAGACTCCGGGACATGCAAAATACCACAGGCTAAGTCATATCAACACTCACTTACAGCCATAATAATAGAAGGAAAATTCAGAACATAATCATTCGGCTTCTCTAAGAGATTGATAAAAGCATTACAAGATTAGTAACTAAAGGTTTTTTTTAATATAGTAATTAATTAGCTAAATAGCCAGATTATCAATACCTGATTGTCTGTAGATGGTAATTTTTGAATTGGAAGTTGGTAAGCCCATATGTGCTGGCTCAGGCCAAAGGGATTGTTACCCCATCGGCCAATTGCCATCAACAACCTGTGAGTGATGCTGGCCCCCGGGACAAGTTGTCTAGTGCAAAGAAATTGTGAACCTTGTCTCCAACTTCGTGCCCCCCCCCAGGCCATAGAGAATTCAACCCACCACAATTTAGAAAGTTAAATAAATGAACAAAGTCAAAACTGATTTAAGATCACCTAGTTAAGAAAAATGCCCAACCTCAAAACCTCACCCTGCATAATGTCCATGAAGAAATCTAAAGATGGGAGTTAAACAATTTGAAAAAATCAAAAAAGACTCTTATCTGCCAAAAAGTCAAATTCAGCCAGCATTACAAAAAAAATTTAAACAATTAGTAGAACTTTCCACTGCTCTGTCAAATAACGAGGAGGGGGGTAAGGGAAGGGGGATTAAATGAAAATGAAAATTCAAAGCATTTTGTAGTGCATAATGACTAATCTATGATACAGATGGGATTTATCAAGGAGACATTAAACAGCACAGGGGACAAGTTCCCAAGCCCAGGCTGCATTGCACCTTGAACTTTGCTATGCAACCTTTGTATTTATGTAGAAAAACCTTATCCGATCCTATTCCTAGGGGAAGAGGGGAATTAAAGAGAAGGAAAATAGTCAGCAAAAGTCCTGTCATGAAATTGAAAGGTCAATTGGCATTCCTACAAAGATTATGAAAACCAATAAATTGAATGAAAAGGAAAAGAATCCCACACAAAGAGAGCATACTATGTATCTTTTACTTATACTTTTCTTGTACCTTGCCTTGATCCATAAATTAGACTTCCTAAGCACGTAGAGACTAAAAAAATAAGCCTGTAGCTTCTCCCAGTAAAATTGCAATCAGAAATCAAAAAAAGGCATAGTTTTACTGAAATTCCAGCGCAGCTTCCAACTTCACAACCCAACCCTTCAAAACCCCACACCATTAATAAAGGTTCCAGAATGCAGTACTCCCACGACATCCCCCCCCAGAAAAACCTGATTAACGTATTTCATCTCTGGCACCCATCATTATATCAATGACAACGTACACAATAACGGAGGAGCATAAAAAATTGAAGTTGTGTATGTGTGATTTTACTAATCCTTGAAGTGAGAATCCTTGCTCTCCTCCAAGGCAAGTAAGTACGACCTTGCTATTCCCCTTTACCACATAACACATTACCCATTATGCCCATAACCCAGCCACCCATTTTCTTACCACTCTTTGATTTTGTTGGTGAGTGACGATAAATTTGTATTACAAAAGGTCTCGAAAGGGCGCCACCACCCTTGTACAAAAAAGAAAGACTGGCAAACACAAAAAGGACAAAAGAAACAAAACGAATATAGCCCACACCAACAAGACAATCGTTACGTCCTCTCACCCCTGGTTTAGCTTCAATTAACTTTGCTAGCTCCAAAAAAGCATTTTCTCAAAGGTTGACAACAGGAACAGAAACCCACAACAATCAATGGACTATCAACCCTCCCTTAACCCACTCAGAGCTATTCCTCCTCCCCACAAATTGGCTACATCTTCCAAACTTCCACGTGACCCAACACCAACATTACTTCATCCTAGTTGAAGGGAAACGACCAAAGGTATCCCTGTGCCCATCACAAACAAATCCACCTATTATCCTCTCACGATTTCTGCTTTGGTGACCATGAAGGATGGACGTCAGATGAGCAAAGCTTTCATTTGCTCCTTTGACTGCAAACCTAGTTTTGTGATCAACGTCCTCCACACCCTCCAAAATTGCATAACGAAGCTGCCTCAGCCCCAGCCCAGCCCCAGCCCCAGCCCAGCCTGCCAATGATCTCTGACTCTTCCAATAAGAGCCCTTGCCTCCTACTCCACACCACCCACCCACTGCTTGCCCTTCTCTGCTTCTACTCCTCTTCTCCATTGTCAAAGCCGAAAAGCAATGGTTGAGAACCGTTCTAGGATTTAACTCCCTTAAATAGCATGATTCTAACACCACTCCACTGTGACCAACTAGTTTTATCCAGCCTAAACGCCCCCTCTGCCTTCCTAGGGCTATCACCATAATTCCTGAAAACATCCTACCTAGAGTGAAGCCTGGCAACCCATGTGTTGTCAAATGACTCAATATACTTTTTAGATCAACCCTTTCTGACCAGAAAACTTAGATCCTTCTTCGACATTTAGAAGATGAACCCCTAAAATTCTTTCTTTGCACTTGAACCCATTACAAAATCTTCTAGGTTGAGTAGCTTTATCAAACAGAAGCAAATGACTGAGGGTTAGCACATTTGTTTCCCCCCCTTGTGCTAAGTGTATTGGGGGCAAGTGCGTCCTTTCGATTATTAGGGGTGAAAACCTGGAGGAGTGCCCTTGGAAGTGCATTATCTACCTCTTTTTCGTGTTCTTAAAGATCCAGCACATACCCCTGTAAATAAGTACTTTCATAGTTTCTACCTCAAACAATACTAGTATATAAAAGAAAAGAGACAAAAATAGCAATAAGCCCCTAAATCACTTTTACCATTTAAGTAGAAGTTTAGGGAAAACTGACCAAAAAAATTGGACTGCACCAAAATTCCCCTGATTATGGACTGTCGCTAGAACTTCTCTTTTTCCATCACCAGTTCTCTTGTCTCGTTGTGTTTTCCTTGAATCACACGTCCTTGGCTTTTCATTGAAGAATCAGCAGTTCCGTGATTAAAAGTGATGCCAACTGGAAGCAGTTGGCCTAGTTTCCAGCTTGGCCCTTCCAGTGCTAGAATTGGTTTATCGCAGCAAAGATGGTTCAAACTCGAGTCCTCTCTATCCACATGTTGAACTTCCAACAAAGACATTCCATCTCCAATACCATGGTCGAATTTGACCAGCTTTAGCTTTCAACATGGCCACCATGACTCATTTCTCAGCCAAATGTTGAATTGTTCTCATTCTCACGAGTTTTACACTGCATCCTGACCAAGTTTACTATTGTCTTCGTCAACATTGAAACCATTGGGTTTTATACTGAGGTGCTGTCTGAAGTTATGAGAGGAAAGCTGTTCGTTGCATGGCCAGAATCCTAAAGTGTTCTTTGTAGTCATTGGACTAAAAAGAATAAGAAGTTTCTCCATAAATCTGACTCCCATCGCAAGTGGCTTTAGTAGAGGACCGTGGCTTAAGCACTTGCTTCCTTCTTCCGAGGACTGCAGAATCTGTGAGTAGAATCCTCTTGTAGGGCCTCACCATATTTCATATCAAGATTTCTGTCCAGACTACTGAAACCCCCGAACACGTGATAGCTATTATTAAAATTGGCATCATTTAAGAAGGGAACAATCCTGCATCACCAAGCTGACGTTGCTATTACCCCAAACTGTCTGTTGTTTCGTATTATCTTCATACCTTGAAGCTGCCGATTTACTGGTGCAACTTTAGTATTATGAAGAACTCAACCACTCCACTTTCCTGAAGCCAATGTCAATTGCTATAGCTTCTGGGACATACTTGTTGATCGTAGCATGTTCCTTCATAAGGTTCAACAACCTTATCCAAGTTTCCCAGTGGTGGTACTGAAATTTTTCGAGGATCAGGGGGTTCTCTGGCCACTTGACCTCTAAAAGATTAGTGGCCTACTCTGTTTAAAATTCTGGTGGAGCCCACCTCTTAAGCTCAGAAATACCACTCTGTGGGCCTGTTGAGAACACTCCTTGTCGCTTGTTGTGTTGTTTTCCATTATCCGTTCATACATTGCCCGTATGGCTTGCTGCTGCAAACTCCAATCAAGGCCTGCATTAGTTTGCTGAACATCCCATCCTGATTCCGTATATTCGCTTCAGAACCTCCACCCACGTTAGGCTCACTCCCTCATCCTGGGTTTTCTATATTCTGTTCAGATCCATCCACAAATTTGGGGCAGTCCCCGTTCATTCCTACGCCTCTGATTATGGGTGGTCAGCCTTGCTTGTCCCTCACAGATTGCCACAAACTCTGCTCCCTATTTTGCGTGGCCATCTCAACCCTCTGTAAATATTAAACCAAGGCAACGATATTGTTCAGTCTCAAGATTCACTAAAATAAGAGAAGTAATAAAAATGTCTAAAACATACGTCCCCAATCCCACTAACTACCCGACTCACCACTAGTCGACATCTACCACCATATATCTATACCTGGCTCTGATAAAACTAAGATTGTCACGCCCCAAGACACGTGACAACGCGCGCGCACACACTTCTGATGCAAAAGGCAGCCAAAAAGTCTCAATTGATAGACCACAAAAGATAATAAGAAACTAAAATATTCTCCAAAGAGATAGCCAAATCCATCATGCTAAATTAAAACTTATACCAGAAAATGATCTTCATAACCCAATGATCAAAACCTAACAAGCAATTAGTCCCTCTAAAAGAATATAGATATCCTACTCTCCGCACTTCACCCCAAATATCCCCCGAACTCTACTCATCTGAAGTTGAAAAAAATAAAGTAAACAAACATGAGCTATAACCCTTGAATGAACAAACCACCATTGTCAGTTGCATCAAGCGTACAAATATAAGCCGTAAATAAGAAATAAATTTCTCACAATGGTGTTTGGACTAGCAGAATAATGATATTTTTTTGGCCTTATATTGGTTCAAGCTAGCTGCTTCAGTGTAAAATCGTTCATTATGTTTTTGAGATGCTCCCTTTGTGATCAGCAATTTGCTCATCCTCCAGAAAATTGCATTCCCTTAATCTTTAACAATCTTAGACCTTATATTAGTTTCAAATTTATTTAAATAACAAAATTTGAATAGCATCTGCTTAGAATATCAAAGAAAGAAGATAGTCCCAAATTTCAAAATTTCTATAGCCAAAAAAAAATTATGTTGCCTACCAATTAAATGAAGATGACTAAGCGACCAAGTGTCTCCAAATATGGTTTTGTATTTCAAAACACTCCTCAGCAAGAAAACCAGTGATACCCTCTATGTAAATTGCCTTCCTCGTATGTCCAAATGCAGGATGACCACAAAAGAAATAAAGTCAGTAAAAACATGAGTGCATACATCATTAATGACCAAAAAAGAAACTAGATTCACTAAAAGGCGAAACCTTTCAATAAGATCCAGGACATCTTGACATGCCAACGGTCCAGTTGAACTCTCTTAATGTTTTCTTCTTACTCAGTTTGAACACATGAATGACACCATATGCTTAAGTTATGATCGTGGATAATTAAACAGATATTATCAAATCTACGAAACTATACCTCGTTAAAAATGTTGTTGCAGCTTCTAGTTGTACATTTAATCCAAAATTGCCTCAAAACAACAACCATAAAAATATTAAAACTAGAGTAGAAGGAATTGTCACCAAAAGCAGAGGCCTAATTAAATTAAAAAATTCCCCAGGTTCGCTTTTATAAGATTATAATGCTACGTACTAGTCAAAGTTTAAGAAACCATAGATGTATAGCGCCCACAATAAAAAATTTCGCATCACGTTCTTGTACAATGAAAAGTTAATTTTATCGACCAACCTGCTTATACCATCAAAATTAGGCCAGCTTAGCTTCACATCAGCACCTTAAAATTCCGCATTTGATACATTTAATCCAAAATTGCCCTCAAAATTACAGCCACCTTGAAAATATTAAAACTATGAGAAGAAGAAATTGCTCCCCCCCCCCCCCCCCCCCCCCCCAAAATTAGAGGCTAATTACATTATAAGGTCATACTTTTTACAAGTATTATCATGTAATTATTAGTCCAAAGTTTTAGAAACCATAGATGTCCTAAGACCCATCAAAATTCGAATCACGATCTGTACAATTGAAATGTTAATTTTATCAACCAAACAGTATACCATAAAATGGTGCAGACTTTCGATTCTCATTTGAAATGTTTAGGACCACAATCAAAAATTTCGAATCATAATCTTGTACAATTGAAATGTTAATTTTATCGAACGACTTGTATACTATCAAATGTGCTGCTTTAGTTCACAATGGCCCACCTTAAAATTCCTGTTGTCATTACAAGCAACAAAAACAAAAATCCAAAGATAAAAACATAGAAGGGAAGAACGATTCAAAATACTTTATCTATAGTGAACCAAGACGCGAATGTAATTGTTAGTAAGCCATATGCCTAATGTTGCAGCCAACAACATCAAAACTTCTTCACACTTCTCTTGGAGGGAACAATTATATTGCTTCAGCAAAGCAGCTTATAATGCCAACAAAATTTCAAAAACCCTGAAAAAAAATAAAAGTGAAAAAAGTAATTATACAAGTTCAACCCGAAAGTATCAATATCCACATGAAAAACTCTGTGTTTCAAAGATGGATATCGATTCTGTCATCTTAAGAATATAACAAATCTTCCCCGTGGAAATTTTAAAGCTGAAGAAGAGAATTGAAGCACGATCTGAAAATAGGAACCTGAGAGACAAGAAAATTATTTCAGTTTACTCTTAGAGCTAAAGAAAATGAAATAAATACATTTTGGATCGAAAGCTACACCTGTTCTTTCGTACTTATTCACGGCATCGCTCTAAAAGTTGGAGAGAAGATAATCCACTCTAAGCATCAATTAAAAATGACAGGTTCATAAATATTGATTGCAGTTAAGAATAGTGGTATATTTAGGAGTTCCCAACCTATATCTCACATTTTCAGAAAAATTAAAAAATATTAAAAGAATATTTTTGACTATAGTTTTTAAGCGTTATTTTGCATCAAGGATGAGCCAATATGCGAAGTAGATCTGGAGAGAAACCACCTCTGTTGTTCCCACAAAAATAAAGACTAAAAACAATGAATAGCTGCCGCTTGGAGTTGAAAATGGCAAACACGAGACTCTCAAGACAATAAGATTAACGGCTCCTGAATTGATCAAACTGAATTACAAATTTAAAAGATGGTGCTCCAATAAATATGATTGTTAGACCGTCAATATGAACAAAACTATCAACAAATTTCGGAAAGTGCATTATGTTAATGCAATGAAAGAAGCTATAGAAAGCCCACATCTTGAGAACTCTTCCATTAGAAGTGTTATTTCGAACCGTTTGCCAGGCCAAATGCCTTCAAGAACTTGATTCAGCTGCCCATTTAATGATGAATACAGACATTCGAAAAGAAACGCAGCAATAGTCAAATGTCGAATTTGATAAAAAGCCGCTTCATATTATTCTACAAATTACATCATGCATCTAAACACAAAATATCTGTAATTGGCAGCTTCACAACAACCACTATTTTCACAATTATAATATCAAACAAAAGTGCAAAAAGGTTAACAATCCATCTCTAAGCCAGATTGGTGAATCTGTCAATCTCCTTACATATACATCTTCCATACAATTAGGATTGTTGACAAGTAAAATACTCGTTGTTGCCGATCGAAAAATAGCATTGGGTGTTGGATCCAGGGTGCAATTCATGAAAAAAGGCCTCGTACCTCCAATAACGTTTTACATTTTGGAACAAAATTTCGTATATTTATAGAGGCAAATCAGAGTTAACTGGTTGATGATTGTTATATGGTGTATATTTGATTAAAATGTATTAGAATCTGGTAGATCTTGGATCTCTTTTATAATTTGGAATAGCCCTAGATAGACCCTATGCTTTATCAAGCTTAATATGTTTCAACACATAGTTCTTATACCAATTTTTTATGTGTTCTCAATTACTCATAATCATCTACCAGAAAATGCTATAAAAACGTGGAGATATGTAGACACACCGAATAATTACCGTAAAACCTTATTTCTGAGTATAAGCATGTCCTCTAAAGAAATGTGAAATAAATTAGCGACAGGGATAATATTTTATGCCACAAGGAGGAGAATCCTCGATTTCTACGTGATAACCGTGTGAGTGTCCACATTCAGATGACAGACTGCCCCTGTTCCAAAGGTCACCACAACAGAAAACTAGAGCCATGATAGATAACTCTGTATTTTCAATATAGACTGTACATTAGCCAGAGTTTGAACCTCAAAGAGTAAACCTCTTGGCATTTACATGATAACGGTCAAGTACAACCCAGGTACCATTTAAATTAAGCAGCATAGAACAACAGTATACCATCCATCTTGCGTACCAGAACTTACTGCCTCAAATATTTCCTTCCTTCGGTGCCTTTTCGACCACCCAAATAGGCAAGGCTGGCCCCACCCCCCCCCAACTGTATTGAGCATTTAGAGTTATTTTGTCTACCGCCCACTTTTACCACCATAACAAGAACAAAGTTGCTGTTGCAGCCCGCTTTCACCAGTGACAAGAACAGAGTCCTTTTGCCCCCCTTGAACATCGCCCTGACTCATTGGAGCATTAAGTTAAATTAGTTGGATCATCAGAAAGAACTATGACGGATATAAAAAAATATGCAAGGTTACTATAAGCACAAAAATACCAAAGATGCCGGACTCAATCCTTCAAACAACTACTCCCTTGTATTGACTCTGTCATAAGACCATAATATAAATGAGACGACGACTTTGAATCGAATTTAAAAAGCAAAGAAAGTCTTACATTAGATTCCATGCGTATAATATTAGCCAAAGAGTTTATAGAACTCCTGGATCATCCGAAACATATCACAGTGCTAAGCATATCCCACTCCACTTGGAGGAGATTATTATCATGAGACTATTTTTAATATACTAGAGTATTAATCAGAAACAAAAGGAAGAAGTGGTAAAAGAGAAAACACAAGTTTTCAAAACCTACAGACTTATATAAAAGCTGCGTCTAAAACCCCTATGCCAATTAGAATAAGGAGTTCAAACAAACCAACACAAATGTTAAATCACAGAGATAACTGATTTCTGCCTATTTTCCAACTAAAGACGGAACCCTCTAGAGAAAAAAAAGTTAGGCACAAGAAAAGAAAAGAGAACAAGAAAATTATTTTTTTTTGCACCTTCTGTCAACATGAGACAACAATCGCAAGTGAAGCCTGCTTTCTACCGTATTTGGCAGTCAAACTAAAACAACAGTGATAAGAGGATTTGAAGAATACGAGTTTTTGGCTCGGGCACACTGAATCATTTGACACCCCAGGCATTTAGGGCTATTGAAGGCACAACTATGGCATCAATGTCCAGTTTGTTTACCCTTCTTTACCATTTTCCCATGACTAATTTGGACTTTGGGACCTACTCATGTCACTCTCTTTGACACTGACAACTTGTCCATTCCATTCATCTACATCTAGATCTTCACTCACACACAACCACCTCGAGGTTTATTTCATTCATATGCCCTGCATAGGAAACTCAAAATGAGCCAAGGTTAAGAACTCAGGTTGATCTGAGGTAAGAAAAAAAAATGAAAAGTAAACTAGATAAAACAAATAAGAAGAATAATGCTTGGTTCAATTTTTATAGGATGAAAAATTGTGATTGTACTTAAGTTTTTAGAATTCTGCAGTTCATATTAACGGATAGATCTGGACACTAGGGTAGTTTATATCAATGAATTCTGTAGCCATCAACAAATCAAAGATTCAAGAGAGCCAAAAAAAAATTTGATGAAAAAGAGTTGAAAACAAAAGAAAAAGGCTAAAAAAAAGTAGTACAACCACAGAGTTAAATCAGTTTGAGGGTGACCATTATGCCCCTTGAAGCCTTAGTGAAGGCAATCGGGCCTGGCCATCGACAGGAACATCAGCAACCTGAATTAAATTGAACTATTTTTTTTTCACAATAGTAACAACCAAATGAAGTATTTTTCACATTGCCTAATTTTGACCTCCCATCGCCTCGCATTTTGATCTCTAATAATTAAATATAACTCTGACCACTGACAATCTGAATATTAAGAAAAATCTCCTACCAAACGTTAAATCGAAAGAAAAAAATATTGCAGTGCATTAAATACAAGTATGTAATGAAAGGACTAACAATCAACCAATCTCTAGCCTGGAAAAGAAATTACCTTACTCGCTAATGAAAATCTAATTCGAGAAAAATAATACAATTTTTTAGCAAAACAGTCCCCCCAAACTGGCAAACGCAAACAGCATATGTCCGACTAAAGGAATTACAACTCTATAAAGCATCCTAACAAATGAGTGAGATTGGATATTGGGACTCAAAAGAAAGACAGAAAAATATAAATAAAAAGAGATGCAGGTTGGCTCATTTGGATCTGCATCTTAACATTTAGGAATAGAATTATTGGTCATTCTGCAGAATTTCTCATACATAAATCAAATATTCACCTGCCCATACTAAAAAAACGAATTAAACAAAAAAAAAAGAAAAAAAAAACTGGATAGAAAACAATTAAGGAGCTCGTACAACGAAACACAACATAAACCACCATATGTTTTCTTATTTAATATTCAGAAATATAATTGTTTTAGCTACCCATAAGAAATAGATGAACAAAATGATGTGATATAAAGCATACAAGGTGCTTGTAAATTTCGTAGCAATCCTAGTTCCATGGATGTGAATCAAAAAGATTAATATGCACTGGGTCTGTACTAAATTGTTTCTAAGAACAACCACTTAGGAATAGCCAAAAATGATCAGGAAAATACGGAATCTAGAAACCTATCCCAATCCATCTGGGACGTAATCAAAAAATCTATACCAAATAACTCAGCACAAGATATTTTAGTCAGTTTGCGTTCTTTTCGTTTGAGAGGCCATTCAATCAATGTTGTGAAGGTTTTATATGCGAAGGAATCAGCCCACTTGAATGTAACGACCCATAATTGACTCCTGCCACTTTTATTGTATTTGTTCTTACTCGATTCACCCCTAGGACATTACATAAACTGAAATCCCCATTAAAATTCAATGGTTTCCCCATTCCATATATCCATCAATATCATTTTGGATTATGACAATCGGGTCAGGGGCCTGTCCCTATTGTGTTCCCATTTTCTGTCCCTACATTTATGTTCCCACAACTCATTCAGGAAATAAAAAACATACATCATACATAGGGCTTTATCTCTCTACCCACCAAGGTTCTCCCCTTCTCTCTCTCTCTCTCTCTTCTACCTCTATTACAACCAACGTACCCTCATTACTATTATATAAGCCAAATATACCTACAACTTAAAAGAGAACCATCCAGACCGATCACCCAATAGAAAAGGAGCATTATTCCCCACTCAAACACAAATTATGTAGGGAATAACAGCAGAATTGCACTCATGACGCGACAGGAAATCACTCCAATAAACCAAAATCAAGCTCTTTTGTGTAGATTCCATGCGTGAATTGTGTTTGCATAAAGAGAGAGTGGTAATTATTGAAAAAACGAGGGTGAAAGGAGGGAGGGCGCATGAAATCCTTTACTTCAGCCTTCACCTCCCTCAATACCATACAAGGAGGTCTTGCCCTCCTGTTCGTGTCCATCAATCAAATTGCTTCCCTTTATACCAGGCCTTTGCATCCAGGACAAATGCTCTTAATCACCTGCATAAGCGGCATTTAAAAGTTATAATTAATATCAAAAAAAAACATAGAATCTCCACAATCTACTCTCCAGTGTATCACAATTGCCCACAAAAAATTATTCTTAAATCACATGCAAATTGCAATGAAACCTATGAACCATTAGATTTATGACCTTTAGAGCTCTTTTCTGTGAGCTTGTTCCATTCGCAGGAAATTATTTAAGCCTTATTTTCAGGCTCTCACCAAGTGGGACATGTGGAGACTTTTCTTCATTTTGTATCAATGGATGTTCCGTATACCAGTTGACGAAGCGAAAAAATCTTGTACTTAGTCTCCTTATTTCTATTAATCATAAACACAAGTATAAAAAAACAAAGACTTGGTTTGGTGGCAGCTAGACATTACCAAGCACTTCCTGAGGTTAATCGCATCTTTGGGGGGGTATGATTCAAGCGTTCTCTTTACGAGATCCTTGCGTTATAAGAGACCTTAACCAAGTGTCTCTTTTGAAATCAATTACAACGAGCGACTATTGCTTGTTCTTACTTCCTTGTTAAGTTTCTTTCTTCACGAAACAACAGTTAACTTCTACCAATTTAATATATGTACTAAATAGCATCAAAAACTAAAAACCAACACTAACTTGCGGCCCTCAAAATTACATACTGTACAAGGCAAGCAAATAAAGAGAAGATTGCCAAATAGTTATAAATAGAGAGACAACACCAGCTTCAAAAAGTAGTATGCCACAAAGATAATGTCGAGGATACCACCCAACCAAGCACTACTCCACATGTCTACTTCTACTAGGCCATAATTGCATTTTAGACCCACAAGATCCCTGTCATAAGGACTTCCCACTATCACAGTAAAGCATTCATCTGAGAGAAATGGAAACAATCAAACACTGAAATAAATAAATAAATAAACAAAAAGGGTTAGAAAAGATACAGGTACTGAACCATTTCACAGAACTACTGAATGCAATACCAGTTGGAAAAATTGACAGTCCAAAATCATTGTCTCCAGGCAGGTTTTTCCTTCTTATTTGTCAAACGAAATTCCTATGGTATCAGATCACAATGCATCACTCTTGGCCATGACATGCCTTCACAACAAGTAGAGGGGCCCAAAAGGAGAAGATAAAACTACACAAAAGGGAAAACCCCGTCCCCAAAAAAGATGAAGTCAATATAGCAACTGTAACACCAGAAACAGTGAGTGATCGCAGAATCTATAAGGAAAAATAGCATAGGAAAAAAAAGTTGAAATGCATGTAAAACATATTCAAAAATAAACTTTTATTCCTGTAAGATAGAAATCTAACTGATCATGAGAGATTCAACTATGGTACAAATAACCTGCAATCGCAAAAAAACAGTAATAAAAAAGTGTCAAGAAAGTTGCAGAAAATATCCAGCCAGCTAATGAAACAGTTCAATAAATTTTATAGAAGCCAAAAACGTGACAAACAATAAAAACCTAGTAGATGGACTGGGTTGGGAACTTTTTTATTCCAACTTTTGAAAGGAAGTTTTTGGTGGAAGTTTTCAGACAATAATATCGGTTGTGCATACCCTAAAATAAGATCTTCCATTAGCAATTAATTAGCATATGAAGGTCTGCATGCAACAACAGGAAGAATATTCCACAGATTACTTGCACTCCAAGGTAAGAATTTGAAACATCAGGGAACAAAATTTCCCAAATTCCAGATATTACTTTAATGAATACAAATCTCGACAACATGTCTAGCATAAGAATATTTGCGGGAGGGAACTTCCTGAAAAGGTAAAATTTTTACAATCAGAAACACAACCTTCCTAATATTCAAAAATCATTATGAACAATGAGCTCTACAACTAACATTGTTTCAAAATAATATCAATGCAAGACCGCAAGAAAACCACAATAACAATAATATAAAAAAACAAAGAAATAACAAAAGAAAACTGAATTTCAGGACATGAAATGAGGATTCAACATCGGAAAGAGAATAAGCATCAAATTCAAGAGCAATATCAATTGAGCACATGAAGCTCAATGACAACCATAACCGCAACAACTCGCACAATGTCATAATAATATCAAATTTAAGACGACATCATTTGACATCATGGAACGAATCAAATTTATCCTAACAAACTTCCACATTGGTCTTCATAATATCTGCAGTCACTACAGCCTCCCCTCTCTGGAGTATGCCCCAATGTCCCCCTCGCGACAATCCGGTAAACAATAAGCATCACCTTCACGAGCATATCGATTGAGCAACATGAAACTCTGACAAACCCCTACTCAACAACTCCCAAAGTTGTCCCAAAGAAGAATCAATTTAAGATTACTCAATTGAGCATTCATTTAAATTATCCCATTTATACCTGAACACTTCCACATTGTCATCAGAACGGCTGCAACTCTGCCCTCTCGTATATGCCCACTCGCGATAATCCGGTCCCCAACCACTCTCACTCCCCTCTCACAGAAACAATCCATCACTGTATGAACTGTCATTGTCAATCCTCATCCTCACAAGTATCCTTTCATTAGTCTTCTGAATGTGCACCTTATAAACTCACCACATGAACCATTGTAATCATTAGAAGACTCGAATCGTCTTTCCCCAAATAAATAACGAAACCACCAATAAGAGGAAAAAATGGGCTATCTAACTAAATAAACACTGTGCAATCAGTTTAAAATGACCTCCTCCAAAAGCATCAACTTTGAATCCAAAGAATGAAAATTAAAGATCATGAGCGCCAAAAAAATAACAAAAAAGAGTTAAAAATCAAAACAATAAGCTAAAAACAATAGTACAACCCCAGAGTTAATCATTAAGGGTTACCATTATGCCCTTGAAGTCCATGCGAAGCAGAATCGGGCCACTGGCCACCTACAGAACATCAAGCAACTCTGGAATTAAAATGACTATTTTTCACAGAGTACAACAAAATGACTATTTTTCACATTGCCTATTTGAACTCCCGCATCTCGCATTTGAATCTCTGACAATTTAGTATTAACTCTGACCACTGAGCAATCTGAGTATTAAAAACGCATATGTCCTACTAAAGATTACAACTCCATCAAGCATCCAAAAAAACGAGTGAGATTGGAAATTGGGACTCATAAGAAAGAAAATGTAAAAGAATAGAAGCAGGTGTGGGGCTAATTTAGATATGCCATTCTTAACATTTATTGAAGAAGAATTTTAGTCATTATGCAGAATTTTTCATACATAAAATCAAATATCACCTTGACATAAATCCCACCATATGTTCTACTTAATCAGAAATTCTATGTTCATGCTCCAATAAGAAAATAGGTGAACAAAATGATGTGTGTGATAGGCTAAAAGCATCGAGGTGATCTGTGAATTCATAGCAATCCAGTTCCATGGATAGTGAATCCAAAAAGATTAATATGCACTCGATTTGTACTAAATTGTTCCAAGACCAAAACCACTTAGGAAGGAGCCAAAAATGATCAGGAAAATACAGGACAATCCGGAAACCTATCATCCAATCTGGAAACATATCAAGTAAAAGCTATACCAAATGAATTCAGCACAAGAATATTTTGAGCAATTTGGTTTCTTTCGTTGAGAGGCATCAATCAACTGTGTGATAATGTTTATGCGAAGGATGAGCCCACTGTGAATTTAAACGAACAATAATTCTCCTGCCCACTTTATCGATTTGTTCTTAATATATTCACCGATGACCATCAGGATAAATTGAAATCAACATTGAAAATTCAATGTTTCCCTATTCAGATACCAATAATATTATTGGATATATGAAATAGGGTTCAGAGGGCCTTCCCTATTGTGTTCCCACTTTCTGTCCCTATATATATGTTCCCACAGCTCATTTAGGAAATAAAAAACCTACATCATACATAGGCTCTGTCTCTCGCCCCACCAAGGTTCTCCCATTCTCTCTTTCTTTTCTACCTTTATTAACAACCAACCACAGGCAACGCTCATTACTATTATAGCCAAATTATAACTACAACTTAAAATAGAGAATCATCCAAGACCTAATCACCAGATAGAAAATGAGGACATTATTCCAGTCAAACCAAAATTATGTAGGGAAAAAAGAAGAAATTGCAATGATGGCCAAACAGAAAATCACTCCAATAAACCAAAATCAAGCTTTGTTTGTGTAGATTCCATGGCGTGAAGATGTGTTTGCACAGAGAGAGGGTGGTAATTATTGAAAAATGATGGAAGAGGGTGAAGGGAGGGAGGCGACATGTGGAAGCTGTGATGGAATCGAATGGTGATAGTGACCTGAGGGAAGGGAAGAATGTGAAAGAAGTGAGAATTGGTGAAGGAGTGGTAGTGGATGAAGGGCATGTCTATTAGGAGACGACGGATGGGCACACACGTAGTAAAAGGCAGAAAGGCAAGAGATCTGCCAAATGAAGAGAGGTCTTGATCATCCTATTTTTTATTTGACCGTTCAAGATTTTAAATGGACTGTGTAGCCTAAGAAGTGGGGGCGACAATAGGGAGAGAAAATGGGAACTGAAGACTCAAACCATAAAAATAAAGATCCAAGTACCAAAGAAATAATATAAACAGAAAAGAATATGGGATTAATCTAATTATGGAATGAATGAAAGAAGTAGAAGCTATTAAGTATGGTGAACATAAAATCATATGCAAATGTACAGGCAGAAAAGATTTCAAACTTAAAAGGAGTAAATAGAAACTACTAAAATCATCAAGTGTTTAAGAAACAAGGGATTCACACCCATAAAAATAAAGATCCAAGTACTCAAAAAAATAAATATGAAACAAGAAAAGATATTGATTAATCTCATTATGGAATTACTGAAAGAAGTAGAAGTCTCTTTAAGCATGGTGAACATAAAATCATATGCAAATAGTAACATGCCTAAGATTCAAACTTAAAATGAAGTATAGAAAATACTAGAAATCATCAGTGTTAAAAAACAGGGATTTTCGCAACAACATCAAGAGCACCTTTCATTCACACAAGGGAAGACACACATACGGAAGACTAGAATAGGGCTTTTTAATTAAAACATAAACCGCTCTGTACATAATAGGGTCTTACACATGTTAGTCTTTCCTAAATGATTTACCCACGCACTACTAGCCATTTCACTAAGATTTCACTATCATTCACTACAGTTACTAAAGTATCCCCTCACACAAAAGGGGAAGCATCACAATATTCAGACACGCACTAAGCCTTAACATTCATACGTCTTTCTTGTCATGGTTTGGTTTTTGCTACTCTGACATATCCAGAAGAAGAAGGAAAAATAATAGGAACTACAACCAGCATAACATGTTATGTTGTGACTAAAAGTAATTCAAATAGCAGACTTATTGCAAAAAAAAAATACGATTCCAAAGTCTCGTGTGTTATTATCCTTATATTATTTAATGGCCATGACGTACGTTTACTGAAATATATGTTAAGATTTAGAAATTAAGCAATGGACAATACATAGACAAGAATGTCACAACACTAATCCATTTTTATTCCTCTAAACAAAAAGAAGCACACAAAATAGCGTTCAAAAATAGATCCTATTTCTGAAGGGACATACCAAAACATGAAATATGTATCTTTTTGGATGAAAACATTTTTTTTTAATTGAGAAAGCACAATCATACCAAGTAAAATCCAATTCCAATCTTTACGGCATGCAAAACGTAGAATCATTTTAGTCACTTAAAGGGGGACATCACATACTTATCGCAGCCAACATTTAGTCACTTAGTGAAGACAGAAGCATACCCTTAGCTACAGTTAACACTAGTTAGACTTAAAGGATTGATATTTTATTCTGCAAGGAGGAAACTCACGGAATGAGTAACAAAGTGGAGGAGGAGAACTGAGCGACGTCAAAAATAACATACCATGTCCAGGAAACGCAACAGCATAATTTAAGCAAAAGGAAGAGAAAAAAAAAGTGAAAATAATAAACAGAATAGGTCACTTAAAAAGCAACTGAATTACATACATCCATTTTTTTCACAAAAACACCATTTTTTGTTCGCTAATCAGCTACTGATAACGCCTATGGCCATTGATATGTATATGTACGTGAAACATGAGAGGATCAATCCATTTCAAAGCTGGCCTAGGTAATAAAGGGTAATAGGTGGACTGTGTTATAGTACCAATTACCCAATTGGGGCAAAAAGTCGGATGTTCGGAATTGGAACAGAGACGGTCCACATGGGCTTTGGATGGAGAACGGGTGTATTCTGGAATCTTACCTATGCTCCCTGTACTCAAAACAAAGTTAAAGCGCTGCCTAGCAAGGTATTGAAGGAACGGCACACTCCAATTCTGAAGTCATTGATGGCTCAATACAAGCGTTGTCACGGTAAGAGTAAGGAAAAGAGAGATGAGTCTGCGCATACCATTTCCCTGGGGATCTTTGCCGTATACAGGGTATACCTTATTGGGCGCTAGGGTTGGGCTTAGAGCCCAAGTTAATTCCTTCTGAATAAGATTTCTAAGGGAATATTCCATCAATATTGCGGCCCTCCGGTAGGGGGCAAGTGCCTTCCGCCCATACCATGTGGTCCACCCCATGAACGTGGTGGTGTGTTTAGTCCTGGGCAAAACCATATGACAGGCCAGCATGTCGTTTGGGTGAGGTCGGTCCTTTACTTCAGCTTTTACCTCCTCAATTACCATAGAGGAGGTCTGGCCGCTATTGTTAGTGTCCATCATATCAAATGCTTCCTCCATACCAGCCGCTTCTACACGGACAAAGCGCGCAAATCACCTGCATAAGTAGATTTGAAACTTATAACTAATTAATCAAAAAAAAAGATAACACTGAGATCTCCAAATCCAAAACTCCAGTGTAATCAAACAGTTGCCCACGAAAAATATTCTTAAAATGACATGCATTTTGCAATAAAACCATGAACAAGTAGGAATTATTACCTTTAGAGCTCTTTTCTGAGCTTGTTCCTTACAAAAAAATGTTGAAGCCTTGCTTTCATGGTCTTCACAAAGTGCGGACATTGCGAGAATTCTTTGCGTTTTGTATCCACAGATGATTCTGCATTCCAGTGACGAAAGAGGGGCAAACAAAGTCTTGTATTTAGTCTACGTATTTCTATTAATCAATAAATCACAGTTTATTAAATTAAAAAAAAAAAAAACTAGGTGCAGCTAGGACAATACCAAGTCCTTCCTGAGGTGTAAGTAGCATCTTTGGGTCTTTGGATTCAAACATTCCCTGTACGAATAATTGCAATCTGTTCAGACTTTAGGCCAATGGTCTCTTTTGAAATCAATATTATAGAGCGATAATTCTGTGCTACTCTTTTTAGTTCTGCACCGAAAACACACCGGTGAACCTCTATACAATTAATATTGTATACCAAGAAGAGCACCCAAAACTAAACACTAAACCTGTGGTCTCAAAATTGCATCTTGCCATAAGTCAAGCAATTAAAGAGAAGATGCCCCATGGTAATAATAGAGAGACAACCTGCCCCAAAAATGAGCGTACAACACAAAGTAGAATGTAGACGATAACACAGCACTCCACACATCTACTTATGGCGCCCATAATTTGCGATTAGAAAACCTTAGGAGCATGTAATAAGGAATTCCAACCTATCTCGGAAAATCATTCACCTAAGATAAATGGAAACAATCAGATACAATGAAATAAATGAAATAAATAATAAACGAAAAGGATTTAGAAAGATAACAGGTACAAAACACATTTCAGAACTCAATAGAATGCAATACCAGTGTACGGTTTCTGTTTGGGGGGCACCCTTTCTTTTGATTTAATAAAACTAGGATGCTCCGGGGGTTTGCCCTTGGCGACTGTTTTTGCCGTGAGGGTCGTCCTAACAATCTAAGCCTACCCCTCTTTCGGGGATATGGTGTTCCCTGTTGGGGCTATATCGGGAGTGTCTACCTAATTTCCCAAACTCGAGTGGGAAACGGCGCTCTCTCTACAAGACAATCTGGCCGCGCACAACCTTTGTGTTACTTTTTTCATATGGGCGATGAAAAAGAAGGCCTTACCGACTGCAAACTTTTGACAGAACATCGAACCGTTTAGACGCTGCCGGATAAGGATTCGCGTTGCGATTTCTTTAAAGCCTGCCTTGGGAAAAAGTGCAGGCCTCTTCAGCTTGGAACACTACAATAAAGGGGAGAGCATATTCCTTTTGCATTCAAAACTGAGGGGGATAAAGAAATCCTTTACTTCAGCTTCAACCTCCCTAAATATCATAGGAGGAGGTCATGCCTCTCTTGTTAGTGTCCATCACATCAAATGCTTCCTTAATACCAACCACTTCCTCCACGGACAAATGCTCTGCAATCACCTGCACAAGTAGCATTCGAAAGTTATAATTAATTAATCAGAAAAAAAACATAACACAGAGATCTCCAAATCCAAACTCCAGTGTAATCAACAAGTTGCCCACGAAATTTGTTTTTTAAATCACATGCAGATTGCAATAAACCTATGAACCAAAACGAATTATTACCTTTAGAGCTCTTATTTTCTTGAGCTTGTTCATTACAAAAACTTGTTTAAGCCATGCTTTGACAGTCTTACCAAGTGGGACATTTGAAGCCTTCTATGCCTTGTATCCGCGGACGTTCCAACATCTAGTGACGAAAGAGAAACACAATCTTGTACGTAGTCTACTTATTCTATTAATCAATAAACACAAGTGTAAAAAAAACAAAAAACTGTGAAAGCTAGACATTACCAAGCAATTCCTTAGGTGTAAGTCGCATTTTGATCGGATCAAGCGTTTCACCCCTGTACAAGATCCTTTGACGTTATCAGAACTTTAGGACCACGGTCTCTTTTGCAATCATTAAGAGACCGAATAATTGCTTGTGCTACTCCTTGTTCAGTTTCTGCATGAAAACACAGTGAACTTTCTACCAATTAATATATGTACTAAATAGCACCAAAACTAAACACAGAACCTGCGGTCCTCAAAATTACATACTTGTATAAGTCAAGCAAATAAAGAGAAGATTGCCAATTGTTATAAATAGAGAGACAAACCTGCCCAAAAAGGAGGTACACAACAAAGTAGAATGTAGAGGATAACACCAGCACTCTACGCGTAATCTTCAGGAACATAATTGCGTTTTAAAACCTTAGGAGCCATGTAATAAAGAATTCCCACCATCTCGGTAAAGTATTCACCCGAGAGAAATGGAAACAAAAAGGGTTTAGAAAGATAACAGGTCCTGAACACATTTCAGAACAAAATAGAATGCAATACCAGGTTGGAGAAAATTGACAGTCGAAAATCAATTGTCTTCAGGGCAGATGTTTCCTTCTTATTGCAAAAGAAAATAATCTGGTATAGATCACGATGCACACCCATGCAGTTGACATGCCTTCAACCAAGTAGAAGAGCACAAAAGGGTAAGATAGAGTACCAAAAAGGGGAAACATGCATCCCTGAAAGATGAAAATCAATATAGTAGCGTGACACCAAAAGCAATGAGTGAGTCCAACACGAATTAAGAAAGAGAAAAAAAGCATAAAGTGTAAAAAAGGTTTCAGATTTGCATGTAAAATATATTCAAAACCGTTTCGGATAGGATTTCTCAATGATCTAGGCAGTGGTACAAATAACTTGCAGTCGCAAACATCAATAAAGTGTCAAGAAAATTACAGAAAATATCCAACCACTAATGGAACAGTTCAATAAATCTTGCAAAGCCAAAAAAATGTGACAAACAATAAAAACCTAGTAGATAGACTGGGTGGGGAACTTTTATTCCAACTTTTAAAAGGAAGTTTTGTTGCAAATTTCAAATAGCTAAATAGCGGATAGTGGATACCCATCAAAATAAGATATTTCCCATTAATCAATTACGCATATGAAGGTCACTCTAAAGATACAATAAATACATAATATCTGTTGTGTATCAGTGGATGTTGTTATGCACTAAATTTAGTGGTTTGTAATAACACCATATAAAACCAAGTGCAACAGCATAAAGGAAATTCACAAGATACTCATTCCAAATGTAAAGATTTTGAAAACATCGGGGAAACAAAATTCCCCAAATTCCACATATTACTTAATGAACACAAATCTCAACAAAATGGGTCAAAGTAAGAATATTCACGGGAGGGAACTTTCACTGAAAAGGTAAAATTTTGACAATCAAGAAAACACACCTTCCAAGATTCGAAAGATCAATTCAATGAACAATTAGCTCGACAAACTTAACATTGATTATTCAAAATAATATCAAGGAAAGACCGAAAGAAAACCATAAAACAATAATAAAAAAAACTAAAGAAATAACAAAAGAAAACTGAATTCAGGACATGAAATGAGGAATCATACCCAGACATAAGTATTAAATCAAGGCATATCAATGAGCAACATTGAAACTCATGACAACAATGTTTTCAATGACAACCATACTAAACAACCTTCCCATAATGTCCCAATAAGCATCAATTTAGATGAACATTGAGCATCATAGAAACTGATGAAATTTATTACCAACAAATTCACAATTGTCTTCAGAACCGTTGCAAGCAGTGCAGCCTCCCCTTCGTTTATAATGGGCCCCCTCGCGACATCCGGTTAAACAGTAAGCACACATCAAGCGCAAGCGACTTGAGCCAAACAGAAAAAACTCATGAAAAAACCATACCTCAACCACAGTTGTTCCCAATAAGCATCAAAATTAAGATGAAACAATGAGCATTCACGGAAATTGATCAAATTTATACCTGAACAACTTCCACAATTATCTTAATAACGGCTGCAGCCGCCCCTCTTCGTATAATGCCCCCGCGACAATCCGGTCAAACAACTCCCCCCCTCACACAATTCCATCACTATATGAACTGCATTGTCATCTTCACAAGTATCCTGAACATCCACCCTGCAAACTCACCACATGAACAATTGAAATCATTAGAAGACTCTAATCGTCTTTCCCTGAACAAATAGACGAAACCACCAATAAGATGAAAAATGGAGCTAACTAAACTAAATAAAACACTGTGCGTCAGTTTAATGACCTTACCCAAAAGCATAAACTTTGATCCGAAGAATGAAAATTAAAGATTCAAGAGAGCCTACAAAAAATAACAAAAAAGAGTAAAAACAAAAAAGAAAACGGCTAAAAAACAGTAGTTCAACCATAGAGTTAATCAGTTTGGGGGTGACCATTATGCCCTGAACTTAGCAAAAGGCAGATCGGGGCCACTGGCCCCCGACAGGAACATCAGAAACTCTGAAATTAAAATTGAACTATTTTTCACAATTAGAACAAACAAAATGAAGTATTTTTCACAATCGGTACATAAAAAATGAACTATTTTCCACATTGCCTAATTAGGGACCTCCCCATCTCGCGTTTTGATCTCTAACAATTAGGGCTCTTCAGATGGAACACTACAATAAGGGCGAGCATATTCCTTTTGCATTCAAAAGGAATTGTGCGTACTATTTCATATTGGGATGAAAAAAGCCTTTCCGATAGAACCTCTAACAAGTACATCGAAACGGTAGCGCGGATAGTGGATTTCTTATTTAAAGCTCGGCCGGAAAGAGTGCAGGATCTTTAGACGGAACACTACAATAAGGGGGAGCATATTCCTGATTGCATCAAAAGTGAGAGGGATAAAGAAAAATCCTTTACTTCAGCTTTATCACCATCAATACCATAGGAGGAGCGTCTTGCCTCTCTTGTAGTGTCAATCATATTCAAATGTGCTTCCTTTATACCAGGCCACTTCATCCACGGACAAAATGCGTGGCATCACCTGCATAAGTAGCATTTCAAAGTTATAATTAATTAATCAGAAAAAAGGATACCTATAGAGATCCAAAATCCAATCTCCAATGTAATCAACAAGTTGCCAATGCAAAAAGTTATTCTAAATCACATGCATATTGCAATAAACCAATGAACCAATTAGAATATACCTTTGAGCTCTTTATTTGAGCTTTTCTTACAGAAAATTGTTTAGCCTTGCTCACGGTCTCCCAGTGGGACATTTGAAGATTTTTTAAATTTTGTATCCGGATGTTCCGAATTCCAGTGACAAGAGAGAAAAAAAAACTTTACTTAGTCTAAGTGATTTCTATTAATCAATAAACACAAGTATAAAAAAACAAAGCTTGTTGATGCAGCTAATACCTCTACCAAGCCTTCCTGAGTGTAAGAAAAAAAAAACTTGCATCTTGGTATGGTCAAGCGTTCACTTTACGAGAATCGGTTGCGTTTAGAGAGACTTAGACCAAGGGTCTCTTTGAAAATCAATTAAAGAGCGAATAATGCTGTGCTAATCCTGTTCAGTTTCTGCATTGAAACACAGTGAACTTTTTACCAATTAATATATGTACTAAATAGCCACAAAACTAAACACAGAACCTGCGGTCCTCAAAATACATACTTGTATAAGTCAAGCAAATGAAAGAGAGATTGCCAATATTAAAATAGAGAGACAAACCTGTCCAAAAAGGGAGGTAAACAACAAAGTAGAATGATAGATAACACCGCAATCCACCCGTGCCAGCACTCCACCGATACTTCAGGGCCATAATTGCGATTTAAAACCTTAAGAGCCATGTCATAAGGAATCCCACCATCTAGTAAAAGCATTCACCTGAGAGAAATGGAAACAATCAGGTATAGTTGAATAAATAATTAAATAAACAAAGGATTGAGAAAGATAACAGGTCCTAAACAACAGTTCAAAACTAGAATAGAATGCAATACCAGGTTGCGAAGAGAAAAAGTGACAGTCCGAACTCAATTTGTCTTCAGGCAGAGTGTTCCTTATTATTTGCAAAAAATGCGTAACAAAAAGGGAAAAACCATCACTGAAAAGATGAAAATCAATATAGTAGTGTAACACCAGAAGCTGTGAGTGATCCAACAGAATATAGAAAGAGGAAAAATAGCATAAGGGAAAAAAAGGTTTCAGATACATGTAAAACATATTCAAAAAGAGAACTTTATCCGTTTCAAATAGAATCTACATGATCTATGACAGATGGTACAAATAACCTGCAGTGGCAAACAACAATGAAATGTCAAGAAAGTTATAGAAAATATCCAACCAGCTAATGCAACACTTCAATAAATCTTGCAGAGCCAAAAAAAAGTGAAAAACAATAAAAACCTAGTAGATGGACTGGGTGGGAACTTTTATTCCAACTTTTGAAAAGGAAGTTTTGGTGGAAGTTTCAGACAGATAATAGCAGATAGTGGATTACCAATAAAAATAAGATCTTCCATTAGCAATTATCAGCATATGAGGGTCTACTCTAAATACAATACACCCATCCAATATCTGTGTGTGTATCAGTGGATGTTGATTGCATAAATTTAGGTTTATGAATCAAGACCATATAAAGCAAACTGCAACAGCATAAAAGTAATATCACAAGATACATTGGTGTAAGATTTGAAACATATCGAGAAAAAAGTCCCCAAGCACATATTACTTTAATGAACACAAATCTAAACAACCACATGGTTCAGAATAAGGAATATTCCCTGGGAAGGGAAATTCAATTAGAGGTAAAATTTTGACAAATCAAGAAAAACACCTCCTACGATCGAGATCAATTCAATGAACAATTAGCTCTAGAAACTTAACATTGTTCAAAAATATATCAAGGCAAGACGAAGAAAACCATAATAACAATAATATAAAAAAACTAAAGAAAACAACAAAGGAAAACTGAATTCAGGGACATGAAATGAGGATTCATCGGAAGACAATAGCATCAAATTCAGAGGCATATCATTGAGCAACATGAAAAGCATGACAAACATACCTCAACAACTCCCCCACCATTATCCAATTAAGCATCAAATTTAAGAGTACATCAATCTGAGATCATGGAAACTGACCAAATTATACCTAACACAACTTCCACAATGGTATTTATGACGGCTGCAGACCTTCCCCTCTCAGCTCATACTGCACACGACACATCTGGTCAAACAATAAGCATCACATTAAAGCGCAATCAATTTAGAACATGAAACTCAGGACAACCATACCTCAACACCCACAATTGTCCCAATAAGCATCAAATTAAGATGAAATCAATTGAGATCATGGAAATTGATCAAATTTATAATGAACAACTTCACAATGTCTTCAAACAGGTAGTAGCCCCTCTTCGTATAATACCCCCTCAAGACAATCCAGTCAAAACAACTCTCCCCCCTCACATAATTCCATCACTGTATGAACTGCATTGTCATCCTCACAAGGATCATTCAAAGTCACAATGTTTGGATTCTAGGACAAATGCTTCATGATCTAACCTTCCATCCTCAAATGTTCCTGCAGTCCTCAACTTTCCTTGGAAATGATTTGGCATGGTATTTTTTCACTTGATTCCACATCTATGGCTAAGAGGTGATACCAATTTCTTCTCTACCCCAGCTCCTGACCAATTAAGCATCATGGAAATTGATCAAATTTATACTGAACAACTTCCACAATTGTATTCATAACGGCTGCAGCAGACCTCTCCGTATAATACCCCCTCGCGACAATCCGGTCAAAACTCACCCCTCAAAAAATTCCATCACTGCATGAACGCATTGTCATCCTCACAAGTTCCTTCAAAGTCAAATGTTTGGATTCATAGGCAAGGCTTCATGATCCAAACTCTCTCCTCACATCCTCAAGGTCCAAGCAGTCCTCAACCTCTAGACTTCGATTGCTGCGTATTTTTCACCCGATTCCCAATATGGATAAGGATGTGTGACCAATTCTTCTCTCCCCAGCTTCTGACCCAGATCGTAACGCAAAGAGAATGTCGTCGGAAATTTTGAACAAGAGAGCATATTCAAACCTCCAGATGCAGCTGCTGTACCAAATCAATAGAAAAGGGGTGGGCTT
Organism: Actinidia chinensis; assembly: GCA_009663005.1. Classification (NCBI taxonomy): domain Eukaryota; kingdom Viridiplantae; phylum Streptophyta; class Magnoliopsida; order Ericales; family Actinidiaceae; genus Actinidia; species Actinidia chinensis. The sequence goes on along the minus strand of VIGQ01001431.1, from coordinate 18,692 downwards.
TTCTTTTTGCCTGCTTCTTATTCCAGATGAAGAACCAGAAGGGGTCCCACCAGTAATTTTTCATGGATCTGAAATCTGCAAAATTACCCAGTTTGATACCCCAATCAAAAATAACAAAAGATATCCAAAATAATCTGATATTAAAGTTACAAATATTAAGATTTTTTGGGATGTGAATAAAACCTAGTAATATATGAAAAATTAAGAAAAATGAACACAAAAACAAGAAAATCAAAATTACAATAGGGTACAGATATGTCTTTATTTCCAAAATAGGGTTAGATTAAAAAAAGCAAAAGTGGCTTATGAAAGAAATTCTCCAAGAACCTTGGGGATTCCCAAAATAAAATGATTGCAATAGAAGAACATAAAATTCCTTATATTAAAAAAATACAGATAATAACAGAATGTCGAAAACAACCCTAGGGCCAAAGTTAATTCTTTCCCATCAATAATATTTGAGAAATGATCTCATTTTTTCTTGTGGATTCAAGACCGTTCTTGTTCATTTGTAAAGCCTCCTCCTCCAACCTAGAACAATATGTAGTACTTGTATAGTATTCTGCAACTCGATCAGTATAATAACCCATCTACATTAACTTGTACAAAAGTAAAACACAACAAAGAGAGTGAGATCAAATGGTCAGCTGATGATCATAAGGAGAGTTACAAGCACGACAACAATCACAAATAAAAAAATTTAAGACCCAACCAATTGAGAAGAATAAAGAATAAAAAAAAATATAAAAAAAATTAAGACAACAAAAGAAAATTCCATTAAGATACATGACAATACTTTCATGGCCATGAAGTCCAAAAAATCAAAAACTAATTGGAAGACCAAGAAAGGAAATTTGCATTGATAAAGGTACAAAGATATATGGTTTCATGGCCAAAATCCAAGAAAAGAAAAATCAAATGAAGAACAAGAATCAGAAACAAAAAATCAATTGAAGAACATGAAAGAACCGAAAAAATAATATTGAAAAGAAAAGAAAAGAACAGGAAAACAAATGACAATGTAAATTAAAAAGAAAGATGATCGTAAAAAATGATAGAAACCAAAATAGAGAAGATCGACAGAAAATAACGAAGAATTCCAATTTATCCAATTGAAATCGGTCAATAAACAAAACGTATATGACAGGATAATTGCAGAGCTTGAAGAAAGACTCTGAAAATGTGTTAAGCGGATTGATGATTTGGAGGGATCGCCCCGAGAACCCTAAAACATATTGAAGATCGACAGAAACATTGCAATTAATGCACAGAAGATGACAATTTACCAGTTGAATCGAAATTTTGACATCAGTCAATACAGGAACGTAGATTACCGGATAATTGCAAAGAAATTGCCGATGTATCATGAAAAAAATGTTCTGGATGACTGATTTGGATTGATCGCACCGAGAACCTAAACATAGAAGATCAAAGAAACATGCAATTAATGAACAGAAGAATCAATTTATCCAATGAGATCGGTCAAAACAGAAGTATATTTACCGGATAATTGCAAGCAACTTGATAAGACTATGAAAAATGTTATGGATTTAATGATTTGGATTGATCACTCGAGAAAACTTAACCATAGGAAGATCGGACAGAACATGCAATTAATGAAACAGAAAGAATCCAATTTATCCAATTTGCAATCAGTAATAACAGAACGTATATTACCAGATAATTACCAAGAAAACTGCCAAAGATTATGAAAAATTGTTCTCGGATTACTGATTGGATGATCGCCCCTCTTTCTCTCCGACGCCCTGCCCTTCTCACTCTCCTCTCTCTCTCTCTCACTGTAGTTGGAGACGGTTGGAATTCAGTGGTATTTAAAAGGCAGGGGAGAGTACCATTAATATTTTGTTGGATTACATTACACTCTCCTCCCCTGAGGTTTAGAATTAATACACTAGTACCTTCGGCCACTAGGTCAACCCCAAGAGTGACGCCGGCGGGGGTGGTGGTGAGCCGCGGTGAGGCCGATCTGATGGCATAGCGGAAAGACTTCAAAAAAACTGTTGGACGTTGGCTCATCTAAGGATGGGGCTGGGGGGGCTTAGCGATGGTGGCCAAAGGTGCACACGGTGGAATGGGAAACCGTGGTTTCCAGTGAAAATCACAAAAATAGGAAGGGTTTTGGAATGGGTGCTTCTTAGTGATGGGATGGTACCGAATGGACTCCGGGGTGGTGGAGTGAAAGGTGCTGGCAATGAGTGGACACGGTTTGCTGGGGCGGTGGAGGTTCCCAGCGGTTCTAAAAAGGGCAACCTCGGCTTTGGTATGTGTGGTTCCGGAGATTGATCGGCGACATGGACGTTCGGGACTCCTGACGGGGCGGGAAACACAGTGGGTGGTGATGGAGGTGATTGGTTGTGTGGAGGAAGGATGTGGCAGGGTGAGGAGAGAGGGGGAGCTCGAGAGGGGACAGGGTGGTTTGGAGGTGCCGAAGGCGGAGGTGAGGGGGGGTAGATGGGATGGCGGTTGATACGGGCCAGACAAGGATTAGAAAACTACTCAAATCATCAAGTGTTTAAAAAACAAGGGAGTTCCAACACTCAAGGAGAACTGTCCAGTCCCACGGGAGACAACTAAGAACACTAGAATAGTTTCCTAGTAAAAACAATCAACCCCTCTGTACATAATAGGAGTCTTATACATGTGAGTCTTTTAAAGATTACCCACAGCACTCAGCAATTTCCATGCATTTGACTAAGTATCCATCACACAACGGGAAGCAGCACCAGTTTCAGATCACGCACGAACTTAACATCCCGTCTATCTTGTCATGGTTTGGTTTCTTGCTACTCATGATGTTATACCAGAAGAAGAAGAAGAAACAATAATAGGAATGCAACCAACATAACATGTTGGAAAATACTTGTATAATTAAAAAGCAATTCCATAGCAAGACGTTATTACAAAAATAAAAAAAACAAAAATAAGATTCCAAAGTTCTCGTGTGTTATTATCCGTATAATTATTTAGTGGCCATGAATGTACGTTTTATGAAATATGTAAGATTAAGAAATTCGCAAAAATGGACAATAAAATAGACAAGATTGTACAACACTCGCACTCAATTTTTATTCACTAAAGCAAAAGAAGCTCCACAAAATAGTGGTCAAGAACAGATCCTATTTGTGAAGTGGACATAACACAAATGAAAATGTAATATTCTTCTGGAGAAAACATTTTTTTTTAATTGAGAAAGCACAATTCCTACCAGCAAAATCCAATTCCAATTTTATGGGATGAAAAACGCAGCATCATTTAGTCACGTAAAGGGGAAACAAACGTACTCTTAGCGTAACATTTAGTCACTTAGTGAAGCAGCAGCAGAACTTAGCTTAGTTAACACTGGTAGACTTAAAAAGGATTGATATTCTGCAAAGGAAACTCACAGGAATTAGTTACAAGTGGAGGAGAGAAAAACTGAGGCGAGGGTCAAAATAACATACCATGTCCCGGTAAGCAGCAGCTAATTGAAGCAAAAGGAAGAGAAAAGTGAATAAGAACAAAAAGGTCACTTAAAAAAGCAACCTGAACAGGTATATACATTCCATTTTTTCACAAACACCATTTTTTGTGTAATCAGCTAACCTGATGGCGCCTATGGCCTATTGGATGGATATGTATGTGAAACCTGAGAGGATGATCCACCCATTTCAAAGCTGGCCTAGGTAACAAAGGTACTAGTGACTGGGTATAGTTACCAACTTACCCGTATTGGGGCAAAAAGTTGAAAGTTCGGAACTGGAAATGGATGGAACCAGACGGTCCACATGACTTTGGCTGAGGAAACAGGTGTAATCTGTTACCTATTGCTACTGCACTCTAAACAAACGGTAAGCACTGCCCAGCCAAAATTGAGGGAAAGGCACTTCCAATTTGAAGTCATAAAGCTAGGAGAACGCTTCGTACGGTAAGGAAAGAGAGATGAGGTTGTGCATACCATTTTCTCCTGGGATCTTTCTTTTACACAGCCAGGGGTATTTTAACCTTCTTGGGCAGCTCGGCAGTTTGGGCGTAAGAGCCCAGTAATTCCTTCTGAAAAGATTTCTCAGGGAATATTCTCTCAATTATTGCTGCACAGTAGGGGGCATGTGCCTTCCCCCATACCATGTGACGTCACCCCATGAACGCGCTGGGGTTAGTCATGGGCAAACCATCTGACAGGCAGATGTCCGTTGTGGGTAGGTCGTCCTTTACTTCAGCTTTTAACATCCCAAAAAAACATTAGTAGCAGGTCTTGACTCTTTTGTTAGGTCCATTCATATCAAAAATGTTCCTCTATACCAGCCACTTCCTCCACGGGACAAATGCACTACAAATCCCCTGCATAAATAGCATTGAAAACTTATAACTAATTAATCAAAAAAAAAAGATAACACTGAGATCTCCAAATCCAAACTCCAGTGTAATCACCAAGTTTACCCACGAAAAATTATTCTAAATCACTGCATAGCACTAAAACGATGACCAATTAAAATTATTACCTTTAGAGCCTTTTCTTGAGCCTTGTTCATTACGGAAATTGTTAAGACTTCTTTCGCGTCTCACAGTTGGGACATTTGGAACCTTCTTGCATTTTGTATCCACGGATGTTCGGCGTCCTAGTGACGAAAGAGGAAAAAAGTCTTGTATTTAGTCCTACTTATTTCTATTAATCAATAAAATCAGTATAAAAAAAAACTTAGGTGCAGCTAGACATTACCAGTACTTCCTTGTTGTAATCGCATCTTCGGGTCTGGATCAAAACATTCCTTTACGAGATCCTTTGCATTGTCAGACTTTAGGCAATGGTCTCTTTTGAAATCAATTATAGAGCGAATAATTTCTGTGCTACTCCGTTTTTTGTTCTGCACGAAAACACGGTGAACTCTATACCATTAATATATGACCAAATAGCACCAAAAAAAGAAAAAAAAAAAAAAAAAAAAAATAAAAAGAAAAAAAACTAAACACTAAACTTGGCGGTCCTCCAAATTGCATCCTTGCATAATCAAGCAAATAAAGAGAAATTGCCAATTGTAATAAATAGAGATACAACCTGCCCAAAATGATGTACACCACAAAGTAGAATTTAGACGATAACACCAGCACTCCACACATCTCCTTCTGGGCCATACTTGGCGATTTAGACCTCAGGAGCCATTTAATAAGGAATTCCAACTATCTCAGTAAATCATTCACCTAAAGAAATGGAAACAATCAGATACCATGAAATAATAAATAAATAAACGAAAAGATTTTAGAAAAGATAACAGGTACGACACATTTCAGAACTCAATTAGAATGGCAATACCAGTGTAAACCGCTTCTATTGGGAGGCGCGCCTTTCTTTTGATTTAATAAAACTGGATGCTCTGGGGGTCTGACATCAACTGTTTTTGCTGTTAGGGTCGTCCTAACTACCGAAGCTTAGCCCTCTTCGGGAATATGGTGTGCCCTATTGGGGCTACATCGAGATCGTCCCTACCTAATTTCCAAACTCGAGTGGGAAACGATTCTCTCTGCTACAATGTGGGCGCGCCACGACCTCTGTGTCCCCCTGTAGAGGGGGGAATTGCGCGCATTTTTCATATTGGGATGAAAGAGCCTTTCCAAACACAAACGTTTGCAGTACATCAAACCGTTAGCGCTAGATAAGGCTTCAGTTGGATTCTTTTTTAAAGCTCTGCTCGGGAGGTGCAGGCTCTTCAGACGAACACTACAATAAGGGGGAGCATATTCCTGTTGCATCAAAGTGAGAGTGGATAAAGAAATCCTTTACTTCACTTTTATCACCATCAATACCATAGAGGGATGTCTTTGTCCTCTCTTGTTAGTGTCCATCACATCAAATGCTTGCCTTTAATACCAACCACTTCCTCCACGGACAAATGCTCTACAATCACCTGCAAAGTAGCATTTATGTTCTAATTATTAATCAGAAAAAAAAAATAACACAAAGATCTCCAAATCCAAACTCCAGTGTAATCAACAAGTTGCCCACGAACTTTTTTTCTTAAATCACATGCAGATTGCAATAAACTTATGAACCAATTAGAATTATTACCTTTAGAGCTTGTTCATTACAGAAAATTGTTAAAGTCTTGCTTTGATAGTCTCACCAAATGGGACATTTGGAGCCTTCGTTTCCTTTCGTATCCGCGGATGTTCCGCATTCCAATGACGAAAGAGAAAAAAAACTTGTACTTAGTGTTACTTATTTCTAATTAATCAATCAACACAAGTACAAAAACAAGACATGGTGCAGCTAGACCTTACCAAGCACTTCCGGAGATGTAAGTCGCATCTATTGGGTCTAGATTAGCATTCTCTGTTACGAGTCCTTTGCATTTCAAAGACTTAGGCCAGGGTTTCCTTTTGAAATCAATTATGAGAGAATAATTGCTTGTTGTTACCCTTTTCCAGTTTCTGCACGAAAACACAGTGACTTTCACCATTAAGAATGTACCAAATAGCACCTAAACTAAACACGAACCTGCGTCCTTAAAATTATATACTTGTTATAAGTCAAGCAAATAAATAGAAGGTTGCCAATTATTATAAATAGATAGACAACCTGCCCAAAAGGAGTACACACCAAGTAGAATGTAGAGGGATAGCCCCAGCACTCACGTGTATACTTCAGGGCCATAATAGCGTTTTAAAACCTTAGGAGCATGTATAAGGAATCCCACCATCTGTGCGTGTATCAGTGGATGTTGTTATGCACTAAATTTAGGTTTGTGATCAACACCATATAAAGCCAAGTACAACAGCATAAAAGGAATATTCACAAGATACTTGCATTCCAAAGGTAAGATTTTGAAACATCGGGAAACAAAATTCCCCAAATTTCAGATATTACTTTAATGAACACAAATCTCGACAAACATGGTTCAGCATAAGGTATATTCGCGGGAGGGAACTTCACTGAAAAGGTAAAATTTTGACAAATCAAGAAACACACCTTCCTAATATTCGAAGATCAATTCAATGAACAATTATATCTACAAACTTAACTTTGTTCAAAATAAAATCAAGGCAAGACCAAAAGAAAACCACAATAATAATAATAAGAAAACCCTAAAGAAATAACAAAAGAAAATTGAATTCAGGACGTGAAATGAGGATTCATCGGAAGACAAGAAGCATCAAATTCAGAGCATATCATTGAGCACATGAAAAATTCAGACACCACACCTCAACAAACCCACTTACCACAATTGTCCCAATAGGCATCAAATTTAAGATGACATCAATTGAGCATCATGGAAACTGATCAAATTTATACCTGAACAAAAACTTCGACAATTGTCTTCAAACAGCTGCAGGCAGTGCAGCTCCCCTCTCTGTATAATGCCCCCTCGTGACAATCCGGTTAAACGATAAGCATCACATTCAAGAGCATATCGATTGAGCAACATGAAAACTCATGACAACCATACCTCAACAACTCCCAAAGTCGTCCAAATAAGCATCAAATTTAAGGTGGCATCAATTGAGCATTCATGGAGACTGATCAAATTTATACCTGAACAACTTCCACAATTGTCTTTAAATAGCGGTGCAGCCGCCCCCCACTCCGTATTATACTGCCCCCGCGACAATCCGATCAAACAACTTTCCCTCTCACACCAAGTCCATCACTGTATGAACTATGCATTGTTCACTCACAAGTATCCTTTCACAAAGTCTCCTAAACGTGCACCCTGCAAACTCACCACATGAACAGTTGAAATCATTAGAAGACTCGAATCGTCTTTCCCTGAACAAATAGACAAAACCACCAATAAGATGAAGAATGGAGCTATCTAAACTAAATAAAACACTACGTCAGTTTAATGACCTTCCCCAAAAGCATAAACTTTGATCCAAAGAATGAAAATTAAAGATTCAAGAGAGCCTAAAAAACTAACAAAAAAGAGTTAAAAACAAAAGAAAACGGCTAAAAAACAGTAGTTCAACTACAGAGTTAATTTGTTTGGGGGTTACCATTATGCCCTTGAAGCCTTAGCGAAGGCAGATCGGGCCACGGGACACTGACAGGAACATCAGCAACTTTTAAATTAAAATTGAAGTATTTTTCACAATAGTAACAACAAAATGAAGTATTTTTCACATTGTCTAATTTGACCTCCCCATCTCGCATTTTGATCTCTAACAACTAGTATATAACTCGTGACCCACTTAGCAATCTGTGTATTAAGAAAATCTCCTATCAAACGTTAAATAAGAAAGAAAATAAATATTAAGTACATTATACAAGCATGTAATGAAAGGACTACAATCAAACCAATCGTCTAGCCTGGAAAAGAAAATTACTCACTAATGGAAATCTAATCTAATTCGAATAAAATATACAATTTTTTTTAGGTGAGGATTTGCAACGAGACCAGAGGAACTGAAGGGAAGACCCTAGACTTGAATGGAAAAGAAGGAGCAGAACAAGCCCCCCAAACTGAAAAACGCAAAAGCATATGTCCTACTAAAGATTACAACTCCGTAAAGCATCCAGAACAGAAGAGTAAGATTGGAGATTGGGAGTCACAAGAAAGACAGAAAATGTAAAAAGAAGAGATGCAGTTGTGGCTCATTTAGATATGCATTCTTAACATTTAGGAAGAAGAATTATTGGTCATTCTGCAGAATTTATCATACATAAATCAAATTTCACCCACCATACCAAAAAAAGAATGAAACAGAAAAAAGAAAAAACTAGCTAAAAAAAAATTAAGGAGCTTGTTATACCAAAAACGCAAAGAATCCCACCATATGTTCTTATTTACTCAGAAATATATTGTTCTGCTACCCATAAGAAAATAGGTGAACAAAATGATGTGATATATAAAAGCATACGAGGTGATTGTGAATTTCGTAGCAATCCTAGTTCCATGGATAGCAAATCAAAAAGATTAATACGCACTGGATTTGTACTAAATTGTTTCTAAGAACAAGCCACTTAGGAAGAGCCAAAAATGATCAGGAAAATACAGGCAATCAGGAAACCTATCATCCAATCTGGAAACATCTCAAGTAAAAGGTATACCAAATACCTCAACACAGAATATTTTAGTCAATTTACGGTTCTTCATCTGAGAGGCCACATTCACCTATGTTGTAATGTTTTATGCGAAGGAAGATGCCCACTGTGAATATAACGAACAATTAATTCCCTGCCACTATTATCGATTTGCTCTTACTCAAGTCACTAGAGGACATCACAAAATTGAATACCATTGAAAATTCCAATATTCCCTATCATTTATCAAACAGAATATTTGGATTATGAAAATAGGGTTAAGAGGTCCTGTCCTAGTATGTTCCCATTTTCTGTTCCCGATATTTATGTTCATTCATACCCACAGAATAGATCCTATTGTGAGTGGACAAAACCACAACATGAAAATATGTGTCTTATTCTTGAGATGAAAACATTTTTTTTAATTGAGAAAGCACAATCGTACAAGTAAAATCCAATCCAATTTTACTGGCATGACAAAACGCAGGCATTATTTAGTCACTTAAGGGGACAACAACAACTCTAGAAGCAGCATTTAGTCACTAGTGAGACAGGGCAGTACCCTTAGCTTACAGTTAACACTAGTAGACTTAAAAGGATGATATTATTCTGCAAAGAAACTCACGGGAATTAGTTACAAGTGGAGGAGACAAACAGAGCAAGTCAAAATAAATTACCATGTCCAGGTAAGCAGCAGCCTAATAAGCAAAAGGAAGAGAAAAGTGAAAATAATAAACAAAAATAGGGCACTTCAAAAAGCTTAACCTGAACAGGTATATACATTCTATTTTTCCCAAACACCATTTTCTGTTGTAATCAGCTAACCTGATAAGGCCTTATGCCTCTTGGTAGCGTAATGTATATGAAACCAAGAGGATGATCCATCCATTCATCAAAGGGCCTAGGTAACAGAGGGTACTAGGTGACTGGGTATAGTTACCAAACTTACCCAGATTGGGGGCAAACAGCGGAAGTTCGAAACTGGAAATAGATGAACCGAGACGGTCTACATGGGCTTTGGCTGAGGAACAGGTGTAAATTGTGTACCTATTGCTCCTGTATCAAACAAACCGGTAAGTGCTGCCCAGCCAAGGAGAGGGAAAGGCACTCCAATTCTGAAGTCATTAAGGCTCAAGAAAGCTTAGTCCACGGTAAGGAACAGAGAGATGAGGCTTGGCATTACCATTTCTCCTGGGATCTTTGTCTTTATACAGATGGAAACACTGCAATAAGGGGGGGCATATTCCTTTTGCATTAAAAAGTGGAGGGATAAAGAAATCCTTTACTTCAACTTTCACCTCCCTCAATACCATAGGGGAGGTCTTACTTCTCTTGTTGTGTCCATCATATAAAATTGCTCCTCTATACCGCCACTTCATCCACGACAAAATGCATGCAATCACCTGCCATAAGGGAGCATTTGAAAAGTTATACTAATTAATCAAAAAAAAAGATAACAAAAGATCTCCAAAAGAATAACAAAAAATCTCCAAATCAAACTCCAGTGTAATAAACAAGTTAACCAAGAAAAATTATTCGAAATCGCATGCATAGCAATAAAAACCATGAACCATTAGAATTAATTACCTTAGAGCTCTTTTCTGAGATGTTAATTACGGAAAATGTTTAAGCCTTGCTTTGATAGTCTCACCAAGTGAGATTTGGAAGCCTTCTTTGCATTTTGTATCCGCGGATATTCTACTTCTAGTGCCGAAAGAGAAAAAAATGTTGTATTTAGTCTACTTATTTCTATTAATCAATAAAACACAAAATATAAAAATAAAAAAAAATGCGCAACTAGACATACCAAGTCTTCCGTGAGCTGTAAGTCGCATCTTTGGGTCTTGATCAAGCCAATTCTCTTCACGAGATCCTTTGCATATAAGAGAATTTTTAGGCAAAGGGTCGCTTTTGAAATCAATTATAGAGTAAAGTAATTGCTTGTGCATTACTTTTCAATTTCCGCAAGATACACAGGATGGTGAAATGTCTACCAATGATATAAATGTACTCTAAATAGCACCAACAAAACACTAAACCTGCGGTCCTCATAAATACAGCCTTGTACAAGCAAGCAAATAAAGAGAAGATTACCAATTGTTATACTAGAGAGACAAACACGCCCGAAAAGGAGGTACAGGTACACACAAAGTAGAATGCGCGGGATAACACCGCACTC
>VIGQ01001431.1:0-2500 GCA_009663005.1 Actinidia chinensis | reverse complement strand
CATGCCAGTTAAATTAACTAAGAAAGATCTTTTCGTAAAATTGACTAGAAACCCGAAGAGAGATCGACAGAATTAACAGAAGAATTCCAATTATCCAATTGAATCGGTCAATAAACACAAATGCTATATTAGAGTGATTAATTGGCCATGCAAGAAGCTTGAGAAGACTATGAAAATTGTTATCCGGATTGACTGATTTTGGTATGGATCGCCCCGAGAAACTCCTCTAACAGAGAAATCGACAGAAATCACTGCAATTAATGCACAGAGAGGGTGAGTGAAACAATTTATTTTCCAATTGAACATCAAATGAAATCGGTCATAACGAACGTAGTATTACGATAATTGCACAGAAACCTTGCCCGAGTCTAGAAAAAATGTTCTCGGATTGATTGATTTGGGATCGATCGCACCGAGAACCCTAACCTCGAAGATCGAACGACATCAATTAATGACCAGATAATTCCCAATTTATCCAATTGAGATCGGGTCATACCGAAGTAGATTTACCAGATAATTGCAATTCAACTTGATAAGACTATAAAATTGTTCTTCGATTTTAATGATTTGGATCGAAGGTCGCCTCCGGAGAAACCTAAACATAGAAGAATCGACAAGAAACATGCAATTAATGAACAGAAGACGTCCAATTCCATTGAAATGCAGTCAATACCAAGAACGTATATTACCAGATAATTGCAAGAAACTGCCAAGATTATGAAAAATTGTTCTGGATCTACCTGATTTGAATCGATTGCCCCTCTCTCTCGCTGCTCGCCCTGCCCTTCTCCACGCTCCTCTCTCTCTCTCTAAGCTGTCGTTTGGAGATGTTGAATTCGGTGGCTAATTTCCTTCCCTGACACAAAAAGTAAACGATTTGAACTTAATTCCCACAATCGGGGTCTGTTTTAAAACTTAATTCTCAACACCCCCGTGTAAAGGCGCTATTGAAATAGCGCTTTTACCTAAAAAACGCCATTTCAAAATCAAACGCTTTTAATCTATCCTGTTCACGAATACAGCGTAGAATACGCAAACCACCAAAACGCCATTTTGAAAGGCTTATAAAAGCGCTATGTGAAATATGCTCTTTAATAACGCCATTTCAAATTGCGTTTTTTTCCCGGTTATAAACCCTAGGTCCGCGGCTTGTTTCCTTCAACTCTGCCTAACATTTTTTCCGTTTCTTCCCGTCTGCGGTTCTTCTCTCGATCCCATCACCCACAACGTTCCCTCACCCAAACCTTCCTCTGCTCACATCAAGATCTCCCTCTCTCCTTACTGTTACGGACGAAGTGCCCAGGTGGTATTACGGTGTTTGAATGGTTGAGTTTAATCAATTTTGTGTATTTACATTCTATGTGCAGAAATTCAATGATAAATTGGGTTCTAGAGAACAACTCAATCTTTTGATGGGTTTTATTTGAAAAAATCTTTGTAGTTTGGGGTTATGCTAGTTAAATTCACTTATGTGCATTGATTATGTTGAGGTTGTTATCATTGGTTGAAATTTGTAGAGGGGGTGAGTTGTGCCAAGTTAGTGTCTACATAATGACATGATACTTCCCCTCGTTAGGGTTTTTCAAAAACATGCCCAAGAAAATGTGTAAAAAAACATGGCCCAAATGTTTAGAAAATATGCCCAAAGTTTAAAAAACACGCCCAAAAAATTTTAAAACACATGGCCCCCAAATTTTTTTTAGGGGGTTCCATGACTAAGCCTCATTTTTGTGCTTTTTTGATGATTTTTTTTAAAATTCATCATTGTGAAATCCCAATAAAGGAATCATGTAGAACGTGAATCAATTCTTTAATAAATGTGTTACCTCGGGCCTGAAAGTGCACTTTAGGCAAAACGTTATATCATAAAAATGCAGTGGGAAGGGGGCACTGGATGTTAGGTACTAAATTTAGGTGTTTGAAACTATCTACTATAGATATCATCTGAAAAGAGATGAAATCTCAGTTTTTCTTAATTCTTTTTTTACTAGATACACATTTATGAAAGAGTGATGGAGGAGGTGTGATACATGGGGCATTTGCAACACACCCATAACAAGTGGGCAGACAATTATTTCGCTAAACGCCAAAAGCCCACAAATGATTGGTCCAGGAAATACACAATTCAACAAATGGTTGGGTTGGGATTGGGTTGGGCGTCTTAATTCTATCATCAATGTTTGTAGTATGTAGTCATAAAAAGCTCCGTTTTTTCGTTGCAAGGACTAGCTGAGGAGTTTGCATTGTTCTTTTATTTTGAGTGGGTTAATTGGAAAACCAAACACAACCACCCAATATCATCCATTAATTTTTTTAGCAACCAAATTTGGCTGTTGTTTTGTTTTGTTGTATTGAAGAAGCAACGAATGTTAATATTTTGATTAAAATACGTTTTAGGACTTGCACTATTTTATGACTGTGTTATAAGTATTTAATTTGCAACTTTTACATGTTAATTGCGTTTGGTAGGGAGAACTAGTAATGACGACAAGTGTGATGT
>VIGQ01001418.1:30000-52500 GCA_009663005.1 Actinidia chinensis | reverse complement strand
TATTCACTTTAATCAAATCTTTCTTTCTTCTGAAATTGCGAAATATTTTGATTTGTGTGTATGGTGGTTTTGATTTTTGGTAATTCTTGAGCCCCTTTCGTGGCTGAGGGCTTTTGATATTTGATGATTATCAGTTGTGGGCGTTTTCATTTTCATCGAGTTGTGTTAACGTGAATCTTTATTTCGTATGAATAATTTGTTTTTAATGCATGTGGTTTTGGTTTTTAGTATCTTGAGTTTCGCTTCGGGCTGCCCGAGGCCTGTTGATCTTTGAAGATTTGTGTCCGTTTTTTAAAATTTTAGTTGAGTCCGTTATTTATTCTAACATATTGATGCTGAGTTTTCGTAATTCTTGAGTTTCTTGAGGACTTAGGGCTTTGATCTTTGATGATTTTGTGTTTGCAGAGAGATTGTGGATTTAATTGTCGATAACGGAGCAGTTCTAGCACTGGTGAGGCATCTTCAGGCTCCTGCTACACTTGAAAGAATGCCAAAGCAGTCCCGCTGAAATTGTCAATCAGAAAGTGAATTTTTCCAAGAACAAAAACCGCCACTAATGGAAAAGCTAGAAGTTCACGTGGGTGAACTGCAAAATCAGGCATGATGGCACATGCCACGTGTAAAGGCCATTAATGTCTTGACAGTCGCGAATATTGTTACCAACGGGCTCCTTGCCTCTTAGTGAAGTCTCATGTACGATATAAAATTAATCGGTTCGACTATTATGCTGAAAGTAAAATCGAATAGGATCTTGAATGCATAGCACTCTATAAAATAATTATTCTAGCAATAATTAATGGGAGTAAGATCAGCCTTTATTAGGCCATCTGATCATGAATAGCCCCCGCCTTACTTGAATACTTTAATTTCTTGGCTCAACCTGGCTTCTCTCTGTCTCTAACTTCAAAAAGGATAACCATATTCTAATATTGATGGAAAAACATCATAACTTTCAAGGGGTGGTTATCCTATCTTTAATAGAGGAGAGAAGAGGGCCTAGAGATATACTCTGTCTAAAAGGATTCCTATCCATCAAATGGTATCCTTTATCATAAGGCGTTTATTCTATTTAGATAGATATAATTAGATTAGAACGCTTTCTCTATCTTTTATTGGCCTTAATTATCTGGAGTTTAGTATACGAGCAATATGCCTAAAAACGTGGAGACTAGTGGGCCACTTAATAACGTGAAATAACATTCTCCTCTCCCCACTTGGCCCATTAGCCCGATTGGTGTTGCAATGTGGCTATTTCTTAAATAAGTGGCCATTTTTAAATGACTCATGGACTCCATATTTTAAAACTTTAACACGTGATCACGAATTTTTCATAAAATCAGGGGGCCAATAGGTTCAACTAATTAACACTACTGTGGTTTACTTTAGATTCACGGCAATTTGAGTCATAGCGTTGTAATGGCATCGCATGCCTATTTCCTTCTATGCACGAGCAACCATTGATAACAGCGTTATAAACTCTCAGTGCATAATAGAAAAAGGTACAATTATACTTTAGGATACATTCCCTAAAGAAGCCCGCAATAATTTTTGTCTTGTCATAGACAATTCCTGTTTAATAATCCCAACATAATATGTGGGGGCACCGCACAATGGAAACAGAACAATCAGAAACACTCTAATAATGCGCAATTTAGTGCGATGCTAGCAATAACCCTCAAAATATTCATCATGGATGCGCAAATACGGGCCATCCTACAACATGTTTTCTTTATAGTCTTTGGTGGCAATCCTTCGTTAGGCGGATCATCTATCATACAGATTGGTGCTCATGTTCTCATTGACAGCTTGTTGTTCTTGGAGCTCTTTCTCTAACACCAAGTACTTAACTTCCATAGGCTTGGAACCATTACAGTACTTGTGGCCATTCTTAGAGAAGAAAACTGCTGCGGATTGTCACAATATATCGTCAATTCCCGGGCTTGGGCAATTGAGTCGACACAACACCTAAGTCCTGAGATACAGATTCCGGCATCATAAAGCATGAACCTGTGGCCTCAAAGCAGGGCCACAAACTCGGCCTCCATCATGGATGCAGCAATAATAGATTGCTTTAACAATCAGCTCTACTCTTCCACGAAATTGTTCCACCCATTAACAGAAAACAACCCTGATGTTGATTTCTGCTATCCAAACAACCAGCGAATCTGAATCCGAGTATCGGCATCACTTCCAAACGATCCAGATCTACTATAAGTGAGCATGTAGTCTTTGGTTCCTGAAGTATCTGCATAAACTGCTTCTTTAGTGCTTCCAGTATCCCATTCCCTTGATATTGTCTTTCATTTAACTTGTCCGTCACTCTTCACAATAGGTGCCGAATCACTTACTGAGCAACACTGCAATATTAAATCTCTCGAAACAAATCGATCGATATACCGCTTCTGAGAGGCAATCCTAGCAGCATCCTCGAGATCGCTCTCTTATTATCTCTATGCCAATAACATACGATGGCCTCACTCACCTAAATCGACCATCTTAACGTTTTTTTGCGAGATATCCCTTGGTTCGTGTAAGCCAACGAAGATCATTGTCAAGCTAACAAAATATCATCTACATATAGACCCAAAATAATAAACTTACTCCCACTGACCTTCAGATATATACACTGATCAACACGCGTTTTCCTTAATCCGAAAGAGTTAATGGTATCATTACACTTAAGTAGCCATTGTCTAGAATCTTGTTTAAGGCCATAAATAGATTTCTTTAATTTGCAAGCTAAATGCTCTTTTCCTTTCTTTGGCGATCCTTCAGGTTGTTCTATTAATTTTCTGCATTCAAACTACCATTTGAAAGCATTTTCACATCCATCTGTGTAGTTCTAAGTCATAGAATGATGCTAGCAAGGGGCCTAAATAATTCTAAGCGATCCTTCTTAGATACTGGAGACAAGGTCTCTTTGTAGTCAATACCTTCTTTCTTTCGAGTGAAACCCTTAGCCACATCGTCTGGCCTTAATCGTTCAAAAGATCGATATTGCCTTTTGAATCACGCTTGGTCTTAAAGACCTAACCATCTACACTCGATTTTCTTTTCTTCTTGCAATTAGAAGGCAATTCACGAGATGCCAGACATCATTCTGGGCACATGATTTCAACTCATCATTCATGGCATCAACTCCATTTATTAGAATCATCACTACTAATGGCGCTGTGAAATGAAACCGGATCTTTCTAAAAATCCATGTCAAAATCAGATTCTTGTAGATACCCACATATCTTTGGGCTGGCAGATCTTCTTTTTTTTTGAGATCTTCTTAGAACTGGGCCGGTTGTGGTGGTTCTCATTATTTTCAATGGCGATTCCTCATGTGAGTGGAGAATCATTTATTTCAAGGTTGTTCATATCTCCTCAGACTGCTGGTTTTCCGAGTAGTGACAACTACTTGACGAGGAAGAATTGTTGGATGTCAACTCTGACTTCATCGAAACTCAACTTTCCTTGATTTCTCACATCCACTATTCGCCATTCTCTAAGAATCTGGCATTTCCGGTTTTCAACTATTCTCGTAGCTATGGTTTAGGACAATAGAATCTGTACCGCCTTAGATTTTCTGGATAACCAATGAAATACTCCCAGAATTGTTCTAATAATCTAATTTCTTTTCTTGTGGATTAATAGGATTCTACCGTCTTCGCTGGACCACCCTAAACGTAAAGTCTCAAACTGGGTTTCCTACCATTCCACAACTCAAAAGGAGTTGTTGGGACGCCTACTAAGAACACCTATTCACGATATAGCATTGCGGTTTTAAGTGCTTCACTCCACAAAGACTTTGGGTAGTGGCTTCGTCAAACTCATCAGACTCGGCTACGCATATCCATAAGTGTCGATTACGCTTTCAGGGCAACTATCTCATTCTGCTGTGCTACCAGAGGCTTGTGTATTGGAGGGCACGAATGCGCGTCGCTTTTACTAAGGAGTTTGGCAAATGGGCCAAGGGGATTTTGGCCTGACTCATCATATTTACTCATAAAATTCCGGCACTCTCTTCTGATCCACTATTTTTACTTTTCTATCTATTGTCTCTCGAACACTCAGTAATGTACACTTCAGAATGTTCAACGGCTGAGACTTTCATGAAATTATATACAAATATCCATACCGTGAGAAATCATCTATAAAGGTGATAAATTTTGTCCACTAATACATGAGTTGGATTTCTCAATATCCGTGTGAATTATTTCGAGAAGCTCATTTACTTCTTGTGGCTCCTTTCTTTGTATGTTTGGTTTGGCTTTCTCTTCATGGGCAATCTACACATATTTCAAAATCAATAATTTGAGAGTTCCAAAATCCGCATTCTTTAACCATCTTTCAATTCTATCCTTTGAATTGTCCCAGTCGTTTATTATGCGCACAAGGTTGATGGTTTTCATTAATTTTACTACGTTTTGAACCAACATTCGAATGCAGGGTTACCAAAGATGTGCAAACTCATGATTTAAAGGAATTTTATATAAACCTCAGAATAAATTACCAAACGCAACTTTATTGAAATTAAAATTCAAACTGAGTTTTCAACACCTAAATAAAAACTGAATATCCAGAACGATCTAATCTAGATAATGAAACAAATTTCTAGAAATAGAGGGAACATAAAATTATCTCTTCAGAGATCCATTCTGAGACCAGTCTCTCAAATCAAACGGTAAGTGCCAACAACTACCACTTGATCTTTAGAACGGTTCCCTCATAATAGAACGATCTCTCACTTTCGCTCCGGTTTTCGGTGTAAGTATCCCTGGGTCATAGATTTGAAATAGGAGTGTGCTCCAGAATCAATCACCATGTATAGAAGGTAAACTTCACAAGAATTTGATTTCATACCATACAAAGAATTCTTACCTTCTTTCGAACAAGCCCCTACGGCTTGTTGGGCAAGTCCTCTTTCACATGTCTTCCTTATTGGCGCACAAAAGTGCATCTTGACAGTGAAGCCATTCTTTGGGCATGGCCTGACTACTTTCTCCAGGTCCATTCGTCAAATTTTGGCAGATTTTTCTTAGCCTTACCGAATTTTTCCTCCTCCTTCATTCCTCCCTTGAGTTAAAGCCGAAAGTGCGTTTGGCGTCCTTCCTCTCTCAATCTCACTTCCTCCTGAACAGCACATATTAGTTAGCTCATTCAACCTCCACTTGTCTTATTGGTGTTTAATGGATTTTGAATGGGCCGAACTGTGAAGGAAGTGATTTGAGATAACCTGGAACCAGGAAGCGACTGCATACCACTTGCATGTCTCAAGGAATCAAGCTTTGGCAAAGGCTTTATCAGACATGTCAGAATGTGGGCTCCTGAACTCGCTCTGGTTGTACATCATTTCATTGGTGTTAATTCAGCCATGATAGTGCCAGGCAATGTGATTTATCAGCAGATTTAAAGGCGGTCATCTACAGCCTTTAAATATTCCAGTGCATTAGAGGTCTGTGTCAGGAGGTTTTGATATTATTCGGGGCAAATGGTCATCTTCATGAACATCCACTGAGCCTGTTCGACCTTTCCCATAAATTTGGCATGGTTTAACTTGTTTCTGGCGGTATTTCATCATAATGTCGCAGCAGGCTTTTCAACAAGTCAAAGCGCAATCACGGTCCATTATCACGCCGAGTGTAAACTGAACATGCTCATACCATTTTCCGAAAAATCGATCGCCAACAAGTATCCTCTGGACTGGGACGCTAGATGCATGAGAGTGTAATGAAGTATTGAAACAATTGACTGATACAAAATAGACAATGCTGCAAGTTAAAGTCTTTGAGAATATAAGCATTATAATGATGAATTATTGATATCATCCTAGATCTCCTTTGGGTGAACTCTAAGGCATAATCGCAGTGTTCACTCATAATACTGGGTTTAAAATAATCACCATGTAGGCCTAAATAATTTGGTACAACTTATTAAATTAATCCTGGCTAACCTTTGATATCCAATCAGCTAACTTAATAAGTCGGACAAATTATTTCTCTCTAAAACCAGTTCATAATTATTTAAATGTGACTCTCCCTTGGTTGCTAATCTCATTCTCCTAATTATGACTGCAATAGAATATTTATTGTCTTTAATATTGATTGCCCTTTTACAATTCTTTTATGTAGTTCGTTATTCATAGGATTACTGACTTAGTGTCACTTTGGCAACTACTACTAGTAATTCCCATGAATATTGAACTAACCAATAATATTCTCTTTTTTTTATTCAAATTCAATTAACATTATATTATTTTTTTTTATTTTAATCTGGGATTAAAACTGTAATAATTTTTTTTTTAACTGGTTTAAAACTGTAATTTCCAGAATTTTGGGTTAAAACTGTAATTTTAAAATTTGAGTTTAAAACTGTAATTTACAAATCTGGATAAAACTGTCATTTATAGAATATGGGTTACAAAAACTGTATTTTTGTTCACATACTGACCCTCGTCTTCCAGAACCTACAACTCACTATATGAACTGAAAACTTACCATAGGCTAAAATAGGGTATGTCAAATTGAGTAACGATGAAGCACCGCAATTGTTGCCGGCAAGAAACATAAATCAAACATACATCAAAATAAATTGTATAATAATGAGTGGCATATAAATAATATACATCTAACAAACCATCTAACCCGTGCTCGGGCGCAAATGATGCGATTATGCCATACATTGCCATCTAACGGTATTGAGCCCATGACAATAATTGTTGCACTACTTCTCGAAGTTATTTATAATTTCTATAGGTCATGGGGGCATTAATTCTCATTTACATATTTAAAACTGAACAAGGAAAGCAAGGGCAACCAACATATCGTTTTTTTTGTGTGTTTGGTGTGATGTGCGCAATCCGCAATTCTAGTTGTTCTACTTTGCTTATGTATAACAAAACATGTGAGTGCTTCTGAACTTCATAATTATATTTACATATTTAGACAATCATACATATATCATACTAATAATCATGAATATAATAAATAATTGCAACAAAAAACATAGGTTTTAATACTATATTTTTGATTCAATAAATTCATGGCTCTGATACCAACTGTAAGATAAAAAATTAATTCGTTCGACTAATTATTGCGAAATTAAAATCGAATAGGATCTTGAATTATACATCTATAAAATAATTATTCTACAATACTTAATGTAGTATATATTGACCTTTATTAGCATCTGATCAATTGATGGAATGAGGCCCCTTCAAATATTGAATAGCTTTAATTTCTGGCTCACCTCTTCTTCTGTCTCTAACTTTAAAGGATACGGCAATATTCTAAATGATGATGGAAAAAAAATCATACGTTCAAAGGGGGGGTTATCCTGATCTTTAATATAGAGAGAAAGAGGGCCTAAGATATACTCTCAAAAGATTCCTATCGGCATCATGGTTCTCCTTTTTTCTAAAGGAGTTGTTTTCTATTTAAACTATAATTAGGATTTAACTATCTTTTACTTGGCCTTAATTAATTGGAGTCCTTAGTATAACATATGCCTAAAAACGTGGAGACTAGTTGGGGGCCACATTAATATCGTGAAATAACAGTCTACACGTTTTCACTACTCACAACGGTATCGTACCACAGCCCCGCGCAATTCGCTAATCACCGTTTTGCCACGTAATATAATCTTTCAGCCATGTGCGTGCACAAACCTAGTATCGACCGAAGCTCGATTCACTTTATATCAAAAGCACAGGCAACCGCCTCTTCTAAAACTCTCTCCTCTCTCTCTGTAGCGTATGCAATCACAATAACCGCAATGCGTATGTTTAACCCCCTCTCTCACCCCCTGTCTCAACCTGTACGCATAATTCCACAGTGGAGAATGTCTTTCATGGATCTTATTTGCCTTAATTCTTTATATGTATGTAAATCTTTCTCTCTCTGTCAATCTCGGTGTCTTACTTTTCTTCTTCTTTAATTTTGATTCAAACAATTCTTGATATACTTTATTTTTTCAAGATTTATTGCAAGATTCGGTTTAATGTTCAGTTTGGTTGCTCAGAAAACAGGGTTTTTTTAAGTAAAAAGACGGAGTTCATGAATCTTGGGGTTTTTCTTTAGAAGTAATTTTTTGTTTCTCTTTTTTCATTTTGATTTTTTGGCAACCAAAAAGAGTTATTGTTCAGTGTTCTCGCTTAGAAACAGGGTTTTAACAAAAAAGACATTTTATTGAGTTGTTTTAAAGCAGTTTATGATCTAAAATTTAATCAGTGCATTCATTAGATTTTTCTCTCTTTATTTGGAGTGTTGTATTTCTATCTATGATATTAATCTAAGTATTCTAGTGTCTGTCTGGCTAGTATGATTAGAGGCAAGCGCATAGGCAGTAAACTCCCTGAATATTCATTGTTCAAACATCAAGAAATCAATTGGAAGTTCACATTATATGTCTTTGAATATTTTTTCATTCCTGCATTGCCCAGCAATAATAATCATGTTGTTTATTCATTCATATTTAGGAACTAATATTATTTTTCCAGATAATGTCCTCCTTTAATGTGTAATTTCACATTTGAAGAACAAATGCAAAGAGAAACTATGAGAAATGCAGTGAGATGATTTTGGAGCAGATTGCCGCTCTCTCTCCTCGACAAACTCATCAAGATCTCATTCGCAAAATTCGCACGCAAGTGGAAATCCTTGTTTCAAGACGCTGCCAAGCGCGCAGTTCACGTTATCTCGAACTTGCGAAGGATGGTGACACAAAGCCTCGATTGTGTAATTTTAATCGAATCTTTATTTCTTCTAAATTGCAAAATTATTTTGATTTATGTGTTTGTGGTTTTGAGCTTTGTATTCTTGACCCCTCATGGCCGGGGCTTTTGATCTTGATGATTATAATTTGTGCGTTTTCAATTTTTAGTCGAGTTTTGTTAACTGATCTTTATTCGGTGGTGGTGTTTGATTTTTAGTATTCTTGAGTTTCTTGGTGCCGAGGGGTTATCTTTGATTGATGACTTGTGTCTGTTGTTTTAAAATTTATTTGAGTCCGTTATTATTCTATGCCTACATATTGATGTGAGTTTCGTAATTCTCGAGTTTCTTGAGGACTTAGGGTTGATGTTTGATGATTTGTGTGTTTAGCAGAGGAGATTGTGGATTAATTGGTAGATAGCGGAGCGTTCCAGCACGGTTGAGGCATCTTTAGGGTTCGCTCACCCTTTGAGAGAAGGCCAAATGGCAGTTCCCTGAAATTGAAATCAGAAGAATGAAATTTTTCCAAGAAAATAAAAAACCCACTACGGACAATTGGAATCACGTGGGTGGAAGTGCAAACTCAGTCAACCCAAATTCCCCTTACCGTTCGCACATAACCTAATCTCTTCAGCCGAATCATGTTTTGTCAGTTTTCGCGCTCAGAAAACAGGTTTTAACGAAAAGATGGATTTCTTGAATCTTAGTGTTTTTTCTTTAGAGTAATTTTTGTTTCTCTTTTTTCATTTATGTTCTCGGCAACCAAACAAAGTTAGTGTTCAGTTTGATTGTCGCAAAACACACTTCCGATCTCTTTCAATCTGTTCACTTATTTCTCTTCTTTAATTTCAACTTCCATCCAACATCTTGCTATTCAGTTTGGTTTCTCGAATTACACTGTGTTAACTAAGCGATGTCGATGTTCTTGGGGGGGGATTATTGGGTTTTTTTTTCCTTGTGCGTCTTTATTTTACACCTCTTTCATTGATCTCTCAGCAAACGAGTTTATGGAAAAGAAGCAAGTTCTTGAATCCTGCTATTTTCTTTATTATTATTTTTTTTTTAAAAAATAACTTCATTGATTTTCTTATCACCCAAACAGAATGAGGTTCAGACTGTCCAGTTTGGTTGCTCAGGAAAAGATGTGAGTTTTTGAATCTTGGGTTGTTTTTACTTTTCCTTCATTGATTTTCTCGCAACCAAATAGAGGGTAACGATTCTTCTGATATCTTGAGAAAATCTGGAAAACAAGGATTGACTTGAAGACATGGGTTTGTGTAAACCTGGTGTCACACAGCATTGTCCCCACTAGGGCAAACTTTGAAATGCAAACACGGGTTGTTCTTGAATCTTTGTTGTGTCAGTTTTATATTTGATATTGCTTTTGGCTCTTCAATACGAAATTATTTGTAGTTGTTTTCTATGTTTTTCAATTAACATTATTTACGGTGCTAGGTTTTGGAGTCAAGTCAATACATGACTTCGCTTATGATCATTGTTATTGGATTTATTAAGGTCCGCAGAAGAAACAGAGGGTAGGTGATTATAAATATCTTTGTTGCTTACGAGAAATTAGATGACTAGAGGAAGTATAACTAGACAGCCATATGAGTTTGATAATTCTAGTGTCTTATTCTTATTATCCCGTCTCTTGCGCATCAAACTTGTTTTGTTGATAGAGAAATAGGAATATAGCACAATGCCATTTGCTGCAATCATATCGCATATTGTTTTCGATCTTAACGATGCATGACGAGGTCCCATTTGTCATATACCAGATTTTTAATTTTCGGATTCTACTGTTGCTTTATTTATTTAATCAAGTATTGAGTCTACGCTGTGTTTGGATTAAGATTTGGTGAAGGGAACAAAAAAGGAAATGGAAAAGTGTAATAAGGATTTAATGGTTTAGATTTAATATTTTTTTTAAGTTATATTTTTCTCCCAAATTCTCCTAAATCCTTCATCCAAATATAGTGACAGTGTTGAAAATAGTGTGGGGATGGCTGGTTTCCTCAGGCCATTGATTATGATTCTCTTTTTTTCGATTATTTTATATTGACAAAAATAGATAGGAAGATATAAGAGCATGAGAGAAACAACAGAGATCCTGTTCTGTTATTAAATACAATGCACAAAGACAAATTGACATAATTGAGATTCCTCTAGGAATATAAGACATTGTTTTCAAAAAATTTTAACTTCATAGTTCATTGAACCTGGCTTTGTTTTTATTGGAATCATTCATTGAAACCATGGCTTGGTTTTATTGGAATCAAACATAGATTTTATTGTTATTTTTTCAATTTTTTTTGTGTATTCTTAGCTGTCTCCATGTATTTCTCACCTTTGATTATACTAGAAAATAAGGTACAAGGCATGCTTTTGTTTTATGGATGGTCCACCACTTATGCAAATGTACATTTCAGAGAATTTTTTTTTGCTTCTTATACCATCTCTTGGAGCACGCATAGCATTTTTTGACTTTTTCTTTTGAGGAAGCTTTAATGGTCTACAATATTCCATATCAATCAGTGCTTTTTGGGGTTCTAATCTGATGTGGGTAATCTTTTTAAAACTACCATAAAATTTGTAAATGAAGCATTTTTTTATTCTTTCTACGTCGTGCTTCTGGTTTTTCTTATATGATCTCATATGATAGGTTGGTCAGTTCTACTTATCCAAACTGGGACAAAAGCTTTCTTAGTTTTTGCATACGATCTTGTGTTTTTGGTGGATCATAAAACGATTATTGGGCATCCCTTCTCTGAATAGTTTTTTCTTCACACGTGTTAATGTTTTTTTTTGGTTTTTGATTGGTAGTTTGCCTGAAGCAATTTTTTCCATTCATTGTGTCACTCTACGTTTCAAGATTCTACTAAAAGTTCAGTCCTCTCTAACAAGGCTAAGGTTTCTTAAGAATTGGTCAATATCGCTCGGTACTTGTAGTTTGTGTTATCTTCCTTGTGGTTTGAATTCATTCATGCATGGATGGTGTACAACACATGTAGAGCTTCAGTTCAAGTGATGTAATACTTACGTTGCACACCTTCTATAAAACAACTTAAGCATTGAGAGCAGGTGGTTGTTCCAATAATTATAGGGCCTTTTGATAACACATATGCTTAATTTTTGAATCATATTTCCACCACGTAAGGAGGAACTTTTCTTGGCACTCATGCGTTGGTGGAATCAGTTTTTGGAATTGTTTTTTACGTAACATATAGACTTCATAGCAATCGTTGTTTTGGTATTTTTAACCCTGCTTAAATTTGAAGAGTGTGCCCTTCGTGATGATTGTATTGCCTTTCTCAATAATATTTTTACTTACAAAAAAAACTTAAGCATTTTTATTTTGTGTCAATCCAGACTATTACAACTAGAAACAAAGGTACTCTAATATGCATGAAATATCAATTTTCTTGATTCTTAAATGCTTTGTTGCACTTCAACTCATTTCAAAATGCTTGAATCAAGTGTTGAAATAAACCAATCTCAAGACAAACAATTTTAAGGTCTACAACCAGTTATGTAGTAACCATTCTGTTATATTTTGCTTCAATTTATTGCAAGGTTATTTTGAGTTTCTATGAGACATGCCTTTTGAGATATCTTAACGAGAGTTTTGTTCTTTGATGGTATCATTTTGACATTTGCATCAACGTTGTCCAGAATGAAGCCCCCTGATATCATCCATAAGTATGTACTTTATTTGGTTTATCACTCTTACAATCTCTCTCTTTTTTATCGAATACAACTCCTAATAAAACACTATCATTTACAATTCATTTAAGCCTAATATTTTTTACTACTTTGGTTACTCTCTAAGATATGCAGTTCATATTTTTAACAGGTGGTAACTACAATACTGAGTATCTAAATTTGAGTTTAGCACATGGGAGGTCAAGAATGGTGGTAAATGGAGTCATATTGGGGGGGGCATCACACATTATTATTTAGTGATGTAAGGAATATACAAAATCATTGGAGATTTAAAGATCGTCCTATTTACTATAGATAAAATAACGGGAAATTTTCACTCTCACAAACTAGAACTGGGCCTATTGGGTATGTTAGTTTTAAACATTCGAATATTGATGTTTTTGGTAAATATGTTATACAATATGACAAATGTAAATGTGGATTCTGTGCTTTTCCTTTTGTTAAAAATAATGTTTACATGCATTTAGACAAAATTATTTTTCATCACCCTAGTAGAATTAAAATATGGGTAAAGTAGCATATTGCTTCGTATTTTCCATTGAGGCCTATTGAATCCCCATGAATTTCATGATTCTATCTTATTTCACTCTAGTGAATGTAACGGTTGAACTGGATAGGATAAGAAATTTATCAATTGTTATATAACCTAAGGACTTGTTTCTAAAAATCTAGCACTAAACTTTGTGAGCTAATGTTATAGATGTAAAACGTCATCTGTTTTGACACTCTATTCGTACTTTGCAATGTAAGTTATGTAACATTGTGAACAAAGTAGACTGGCTTGGCTATCCTTGTATGAACCATTTTTCTTGGCCATTCTGTGGCTTTTGGACAAGTGACATTCTTATTTTGTGGGTTAAGTATCGTTGGTCATTAGTTTTTCATCTAGTACGTGATGTTTTGAAAGCTATTTTAGCATTGGGGCATGCCTTGATTTATTCTTTCGTCCGTCCATGTGGCAGCTTTCATATAACCAATTTAATTGTGATTTATAAGATTTTATGTGTTTATTTGCAGAAAATATGGTCTATGAATAAGCCACTTCTCATGCCATTGAAGAAGGCCATTTTAAGGATTCTGTATGATTGTGGCGATCATTTTTCTTTTTAATTTCTCAAAGGTGTAGCTGTGGACTATTTTATGGTGGCACCTTTCTTTAAACTTATGGATACGTCAGGCAGTTATATATTTTTAAACCATATTGAAACATGGTACCAAGTTTGAAAATGTATTTCTCTGGAAGCAATTTATTTGCCTCTCTCTCGCAAATGCTTTGAATAGTTTGTGGAAAGGAAACAAAAGTGGTGATCGGATTACGAACAAAACGCAGCATCTCTAGTCGATATGTTCAGAAAGCCCGTCTCCTGAACTGTATGTTGTGTGATTTTGTAATTCCCTCTACTAATCCAAACACCCCCTTTATTCCTCTCACTTTCCATCTATAATAGCCTTCCTGGCATGGAATCTGTTTATCATCATGCCCTTCTATTGCAGAATCAGCTCCTTTGTATCTCTATCGTAATGTTTTCAATTGATGAATTCTTGTTAGATTTATTTATCCTTGTTTTTCATATATCACGGTGTGTTTTTTGATTAGAACTAGATGGAAGAGCCAAAAAAATTCTATAGTCCTCACCATTATAGTTAAAGCAGTCAACTCTCAGGTCCGTAGATAATATCCAAGACTTCGCTGATTGTTATAATAGAAATAAATTAAAATCAAGTACAAAATGTCTTGCTTTATATGTATTCTCACCTTATATGCCTTATTCTTTTTTATCTCTTGGTGGTGTAAAAGAAATATTATATGGTGTGTTTATTGGTCATTTTCTGCCTGAATCTTACTTCATTTGGCTTAAACCTATAGTTTTTTTTTTCTACACTTTGTCTTCACTCAGCTGAAGCATAGTTGGTCTTGATCCTCGTATTTCTAAAATACTCCTTACGGACACAACATGTTAATTCACCATGTCAAACTTCTAATTTATGGAACTTTGGACCTTGTTCTGTTTTGATTTTCATTGACATGTCGCGTATTTTTGGATCTTTGATCGTGTAGGTTATTGTTTTCAGTTGGATGGCAAGAACATTGGATCCGGTTCTTCACCAATTAAGGTCAACTATCACCCAATTTGATACATTAGCCTGTGGGCATCAGAATACTGTCCCATCTTATATCAGCCATTACCCTATGTGGTTATGCATAGGTCGTTGATCATTTTAGGTTATTTGTTTCTGTTCAATGACAAGGGATGTTGGATCCTGGTTTCTTCAGCCAATTAAGATTAAGATCAGCTGTCACCAATTTGATACCTTGAAAACAAAACCTCCATTTAGCCGTGGGGCAGAGAATACTGCCCCAGCTTATATGAGCCCTACCCTATGTGTCTTGCAAAGTCTCACATCTGCCTCTTGAAATTGGGATTTGATCTCATTAGATACTCTGTATCTTGGCAAAAACAATTTACATATCTTACCAGATAGTATTTTTAACCTTGCTTGGCTTGGAGAGATTGTCTATGAAACACGCATGTGTCGCATCTTCCCAGTGAAATAGCGAGGTTATCTCATTAAAGACCTTAGATCTTGATTGTACAATTTGCATACCTTTCCGGATAGTATTATTAACCTTACTTGCTTGGACTAGCTCAGCTTGAAGGCCTGTGCAAGGCTCCAATCCTTCCAGAGCTTCCAGAAGTTTGCGGCCATGGAGCAAAACACTGCAACATCATTAGAAAGCTTATTTATTTGAATCAGATTGGCAATTGAGCTATTCATGTGCTTTTTGGGTTGGCAATAATTATCAAAGAATTATTTTGTCAGATAATTTTCGAACAACTCTCCATCAATAGAAGGTTCTCTCTCTCTCTCTCTTCTCTCACACACAACCCACACACAGCTCGGACACTCGCATGCACATTGTAATCCTAACTATATATAAATCGACCCGGGGGGGGGGGGGGAGGCGGGGTAGTGTTCATAGAAATTTCCAACCTAAATTTTGTAACCTCTTTTACTTTCCCATTTTGCCCTTGTTCCAGTCCCGCTCAATACTTGAGGAGAGAGAGAGAGAGATAGAGAGAGAGAAGCATAGGGACATAGAGGCAGATCATAGAGCACCAGTCTCTCTGAAACTCACCGTAGTCACCATAATTCGGCGATCGGTGATGTTTTCTTTCACATGTTGTGGATTCCGCAAGTAACATTTGTTTTTTTTACTTGTCTCATAGTTTCTGGTCATGGTACTACCGATGCGGGAGAAGACCTTTTCTTCCACAATTGGTGCTCATCTCGATGGCTTTTGCTGGCTGCCATTTTCAAAGACGGTCTCGCAGAGACCGCAGATCTAGGCAACTCCTGCCTTAACCATTGAATTCTTAGAAGAGCCTCACCCTATTTCTTCACCTTATGAAAGGTTTTTGTGCTCTCTCTAATATCTTTGAACTTGTAGTCATTTAATTACACTTCTCAATGTAACTCTTTAAATGGAGAGCAATGAATTCAATATGTGGAGAATTGGATTCTGCTAGTCCCAAAATTAAGGTTTAGTCTTTAGCACAAATCAATTTTATTTTCTTCTTTGGATTTATAAATTGAAATTCGTGGTTAGATCAAGAGCACAAGTTTTGGGTAGATTTGTTAACCAAGTTTATTAACAAGGATTGGTGACTCTTTATGAGCAATAAAAAATTTCAGCCTTGGAGGTCACTGAAAACGTTAATGATTGTGATTGACGTCACAGGTATGTGGTATTTCTGTGCTGCATTTTTCTTAAGTTCTTATAGTTTGATGGTTTGATTGTTCTTATACTCTTTGTATCTTTTCCTTTTTGGTTTCTTCAATCATCATGATCTGAATATATAATTATACATGTGTTAGTATTAGTGCTATAGATATCTCAGAATAAATCTGGATGCATTATTATATTACACTTGATTTTTACTAAATTAAAGTTTTACTTAATTATGCTATGTGGTTGCTGGGCTTATTAGTATGCTTATGGATTTGTATGTAGGACTTGTGAATATCTAATAGGATAATACTCACAATATTCGTACATTAACTCCAATTAATTGACCCAAAAATATGTTAAAAAATAATTAGCATGTGTAGTTTTTCTACGAGTGAATGGATATCAAAACCATTACATATTAAATAATAAGAATTTACTTCACTTCATTATTGATGTATACACAATCATCATCCTTGAAATCTAGATCCTGCAATCACCCTCCTAAATCTAAGTCGTTATATTTAAGAGATACTCTTAAGTTATTAATAAAATTATTAGGCTTCCATGTTCTCAATTTGATGGACCTCTGGGCTTTGACATGTTATTGCAATTCAGATGGTCAAAACTGAGCATATCAATTTCATTAACTCTTTACTTTCAAGTTGGTATAAGAGAAGGAAACTTGGAATGGATTTGCGTCATAGAGGTGGGCATGCATTTACCCAATTCCACATGATTGATTGATTTATACATTTGTGGAGTTTCTCCAATCATCAAGCACCCATTTAGAATTATTGGACAAAAGATAGATTTCAACCTCTGATCCCACTAAATGAAAGAAATTACAAGCAAAGCGGTCATAATACTACAATTCTATCCCTCCAGTGTGCATGTGTTTGATTCTATGTTTTCCGCCCTTGTTGGGTTCTATGTTGGCAATATTGAAAAAAAACAAATTAAAAATGTAACTGAAGCGTCCCCAAGTGATTGATGTTCCGGTATAGATCAATCTCTTAGGTCAATAATTTAATCTATTCTTGTCCTCTATATTGTCCATTTAAAGTGGTAACTACTGATCCATATTATTTTTTTTTATATTATCATAAGAAAACTACTTTTTGTGTTGTTCAAGTATCCTCTCCCAACTCCAATCATCCTTAAATGTGTTATTGTGTTATTGTTATTAGTTTTTCCCTTGCCATTCATGATACATTTATTTTGGATAACTTCAAACTGACCTCCCTTGAGATTTTTGACAACTAAAGCCTGTCTTGTAGTTTCAGAAAATAGAACATCACGACTTTTGAAACTAAGATCAAGATTTCTCCCAGAGCTAATTTTTGTGGCAAAATTGACAAATTTGCCCTTTGATTTAGGGCCTCTCACAAATCTTTTTCAATAGATCCATTGAAAATAAATAAGTAGTCTGTTTTTTTTTTGTCAAACACATTTATTTGTAAAACTACTCCATTTTTATTTTGCATCAACAGTAATTTTTAAAAAAGAATTTATCTAATATTTTGCTTTTTATAGTCTATGAAAATGTACTTCCAAAATAAAACTCTAGTGTCAAATTTTTTTTTAAAAAAATATCTAAAGATTTTATTTTGTAAATGCTTCTAATCTAACACTTAAAATTAATTTTGTTATCATTTTTTTAAAAGAGATATTATTTTTTTATTAGTGCATTGAAAGAAAAATTAAAAACCCTAATCCAAGGTAATCTTGTTATTTTCGGATTAAAGTTCTTTTAAAGAGAGTCTTGACATTAAGTTCAAAAGTAAGGAGTGCTTTTAGGTCAAAAACTCCGTTCCAATAGTCCTGCTGCAATCATTGCCCTCCTGACAATCGGCAAGTCATGCTATTGGTCTATTCTGAGTCTGATCTGAACGTTGTTTCAATTACAAGATGACAGGCTCTTTCGATGAAAATTTTTTAAAACTATGTTTTGCTTGTAATGCTCATTTGTCTGTACGTCTTTATAGTAAATATTCAATAGCTTTGTAAAATTTCATATTCTTCCAAGGACTTGCCCTTCCTTTCCATCTTTGCATTTTGCATGTCTGTATTATAAAGTGCAAGCTGTTAATTGATTATTTGGATAACTGATTGGGCTTGATACCTAGGAAAGTAAAGAAGATTGAGTTATTGTTGGAGGGGGATTAATGGGCTCTGGAAATAGCAACCCTGTTGATCCTAAGTGCCATGCAGTTTAAAAGAAGTAAATGAGAATCTTCTTTGGCTTGGAATTGGCAGAGTTAAAAGTGATCAAACAGACACTTTGCTTGATATGATCACTTAAAATTTGAAATTTTAATTGTTGTAACCGTTATCTTTCTCGTCATCTAATTTACTGAGTCACGTCAAGAAAGGAAAAATGACACAAGAGAACTTTCTCTTCTCAATGGTGTTCTCTGCTATGATAGCTTTAAAGATGTAGATCTAGTCATAGAGGTTAGTTCCCATCACTATTCATCAGTTTGAATTGAAATCATAGTTTTCTTCTACAGCATCTTTAACTACTTTAAATTCTGCTTGATTCAAGAGATTGGGGGGGGGCCCCGGACGGGCCACGCAACTAGGCATGGCAGTCTGAAAATTTGGGATTTGATAAAAAATTCCTTTTCTTTTAGCAATGCTATAATCAACTAATTTTACTTTTTTTTGCTTGCGGGTATGATTTGTTGATTGTGGAGGTTTGATTAGAAATTCCTTCTGGGGGTATGATTCCCATTTGCTGTTTTTTTTTTTTTTTAAATTTGAGAACCCTGTCAATTATTAGACTTCATTAAGATGAGGAACTACGTGTAACAACAATTTGTTTATTGTTTCAAATACTAAAGTGGACTGTTAGGTGTATTGGCGTTACATTTGTTTCTTCACAGATTGGAGTTATTCTCCCAAGTATATCACCTGCATTTTTTGTTTTCTTTGTATTATTTTAATTACATTTGTTTGTTGATCACGATCCATTTAGCATAACAAAAGCATAGGTTAATGGAGGCAAAATTGTCATAAATCAACATTAAGGATTACATACTTTTTGAACAAAGATTTTATTTGTTTTTGTTTTCATTTTTAAGAATGCAAGGTGTTTGTATAAGGTATGTGATTTTGAAGACAATAAACGCCGCCAACGGAGCATCCTCCCCCCCCCCCCAAACTTAAAACCGTTGTGGTTCCCTCTGTCTCAAGATCACTGTCACGGGTACTTCTTTTCCCCTCTCTCTAGATTTCCATGTTTTCGCTAATGTTATTTAGTTCTTGATAGGTTTTTGTTTTGATTCTTAGTTTAGCCTTTATTTCCTTTCGATCTGTTGGTATTCCTCTGATTCTCAGGTTGTGTGAGTTGACGGAGCAGCAGCAAAGGACTCACCTTGCAAGAAGAGTTCCAGCCATTAAAGCGATTTCATTCAAGTGCCGTTATTCCAGCTATTCAACTTCTAAAATTTCCAAGATAGTTAATGGCCCAGATTGATTTTTTACAAAAGCACAGTCAGGTTTGTTTTGTATCCTCCGATTCTCACTGCTCAAATATGTACCTTCTTGTGTGAGTGGGGATAAGATCTATGGAGAGATCACAATCCATCAACCGTAGGATTATGTTGTCTTCAGTCACCCGTAGAATTAATTCCTCATGCGCTTCCACATTTCTAAAACCAACCCAGGACTAGAGCTCATTTCTCTCATGGGTCTCTGCAGACACTACAAAGCTGAAGAATCAAGCTAGGTCTGCACTCTCTCTCTCTCTCTGAACCACCTTTATCAGTAATGTTCCTTTCCATCTTTATGATTTCGCGAATGGATATCTTCATGCTATCTCTTTTCTTAATTCCATTTTTCAGAAACCCACTTCCATCAATCTTCATCAATTCCGTTCCCTTCAATAAAAGGTTTGAATTAGGATCAAATTGCACTGGAGTGCCTGAAAGGTCGTTGATTGCTGTTGCGGCTAGATTTTTCTAAATGCTTGTCTTTTATAATGTTGATTTGACTGGAATGATAAAATTGAATCAGTAAAAAACAAAAGATGCTTTATGAGGTTCTTAGTTTTCACTTACGTCACTTATCCGTAACCAAAAAAAGAGAAGAAAAACCAGTAATTGCTTGTATTGACAGAAAGCCGTTCCTGAAATATTTATGGGTAGAGAGAGAAAAAAGAAAGGAAAGGAAAAAAAGTGCATTATAGCTTCCAGTATTTTTAGTGATTTTTCTTTGGAAACTCGCTTTTTTTTTTCCCCTCCAAAAAGTTCACTGTAGAAATCATGCTTGTGAAATCAAATGTAGCCATAACTCCTTTCTTTTGGGTGCAACTGAGGCCCCTACGTAGGACTTCCTAGGGGCAGAAGTATATCTGTCGTCTTGGTGCGAGCATCATAAGTGTTTTCACTAGTAACTTTCCAACCTTTTCTAACAAACTTGGCTCTCTTTCTAAGTTATATGATGTGATCATCTACATTTTAATTTTCAGTAATGCACAGCTTAAAAGAGAGGATTGAAGAAGCATTATTAAGAGAGATGTGGAGCAATCATTATAATAGGTGAACCTGAAGAAGCTTCATATTCATTCTTGTAATGGGAATAGATAATTTTTTATGGTAACGTTGATTGAATCGAACAGGTTTCGAGGTAAGTTTTCTTCTCTAAGAGGCTGTGATGTCCTTTGTTTCCAGTAGAAGTGAAGGCAAAAACGGTATAATTTCTAGTTCATTTTATTTTTTTCCTTAAGCTTAATACTGTTGTCTTGTTATGTTCGAACCTTTTTGTAACACCTGAGAAAAGAAAGCTTGGATTCATGTCTATGTTTAATGTATGTGTAACCACAGAGAAAGAAGGCTTGGGTTTATTATGTCTTATCGCTGACGTGATGTTCATATCGATCTATTATGCGCCTCTGCATCTAGATTGGGTAGACATCATACAATAACTTTCCTAGCTCTACCCTAACTTTTCTTACTTTCCTCGCACAAGAGTACGAAGACAAGCAACCGGAAGGGGAGCCAATAAAAAGGGGGCTCTTTCAGAACTTAATCTCAAAATGAGGATAATGGCGGAAGGACCATGACTTAAGGGTGCTTCTGGAAGGTACATCAATCTTTTAAGTCCATATGATTGTCACGAGCTTATCTTAATGCTTACTGGATATGTTGATGATTGGTTTCATGGTTCCTTAATTTCCTAGCTGCAAGAAAACCTATAACAGCTGCTATTGGTGGCCCGCATTAGGCGGTGGATACGTAGTTGCACTGGTATGTGTCAACAGGAAAAATCTCTTCTGTTTCTGCCTCGTTTTTACTATAACTAACATCTTTCCACTTTCATCCTCAGGAACTTCTACTGCACAACTAGGCTCGTCTGAGCTTCAGTATGGCTTGATTCCTGGGCTTGGAGGTAAGCATCCTATTCCTGTCCTCGTGGAATATTGTCTATTGGGTGTTATGGATTTTTCAATCTTTTTGTCCTAAAATTTTAATATCTAATCATATGTGATTTGTGCTTTTATAGCAAGTCAACGTTTTTAGGTTCAAATGAATAAGGTTGAAACTCTTAATTTTTTTTTTTCAATGATGTATGGATATGGGCTTGGTGAAACTGTAATACATGGTGAACTCTTTTGCCTACAAACATCACGGCTAATTTGCAGCACATTGGTTGCGATACAAATTTACAGTATATATACACACACACACAAAATAAGGAGAGCGGTATCTTGAGTGAATATTCTGCATCTATAAATCTGAGCCGTTCACTTCTACATCCAAGGGTCCATAACATGTTCCCAATTTGATAGATTTTCAGCTATTGGATCAAAATTCCCTTATAATCTTGGCCGTCAATCAAATAGTTGATATCATATATAAGATTCAAAATTCAGATCAGTGAATCCTATGGTTTAATAGCAGCTTCCATGGATCCAGTCAGTGTCTCTCTCTCCTATCCTCTCTTTTTTTGTTACCTGAGTGATGATTTATTCTTTTTAATTTTTTTTTTTTTGCCCCTTTCTGTTATTAGATATAAGCATGACTTCATAATCGACGGTAAAAGAAAATGTTGTGGATGATTTGGTGGCATAGGTACTTGAAGTGGTTATAGACGAATTGAGTTAATAACATTAGGCTTGTTTGTTGTTGTTTTCTTCTCCAATTGAAGCTACTGCTCCTTCAATGAGGTTCTCTCATTTTGGACTTGGTTAGGCAAATTGATTTTCATTTACTTCATTTGTGTAATTTTGATATCAAATGATGCGTGGCATGGGTGTAACCAAATGTAGTTGAGTGGTGTCAAATGACACCACTGAAATTGTTAGAAAATGAAGATTTACCTGATAACACTAGTGCAAATTTT
>VIGQ01001418.1:15000-22500 GCA_009663005.1 Actinidia chinensis | reverse complement strand
GACAGGTTTCTTTGAATACTCGACAAGAAGCAAATGTGGTCATTTGGAAGTTCTATACACTAAAATTAGTGGGAGAGATGCATCACTGATAGTGTACCGAATTACCAGAAAATCATAGACTGGAAGCAAGATCAGGTTGTTCATCAGGAAAGAGCAGCTGCCCAATGGTGATCTGATTCCGAACCAATTGACCCTGTCATCTAGTTTGCTCCCGGAGGAGCTGCGTGGCTGAAGTTTTTCTGGCTCAACAGGGTCATAGCGGTCACAGCCTACTCAAATGGCGATTCTCAACAATGGGATATAGATCTCGAATTTCTTGCCCTTCACCTTACATTCTAGAAGAAATCCTTGCAGCACAAGCGCAGAGTTACTCATCACAGGAACTGGAGGTCAACCTGTAAAATGGACACCGTGTTCATAATTGTCAACATTTCCTCAGAATTACACGATAAGAGGTAGGTTGACGCATTAGAAATTAATTGTCGTGTATTTTTTTCTTCTTTTTTTTCTGCCTTTTTTCATTTGCCCATTTGTTGGTTTATCCTTAGGTTCTCCTTACATCCTCTCATGATATTATTGCCAATCTCACACCTGCTCTTGTTGCAGAGGCAAACATGTTGCTTGAAAGATTTGAAATCATTATAATCTAACACTCTTTGAACGTACCCTAGAAACCGTAGGGGTGAGTCTTCTCGACGAGGTGGAAGTAATTGGAACTAGTCTCTGGATAGATCTGGCAAAATCATTGCCGCAGGTTTTTGGAAGTAAGCCAGTTGAAGCTAAGGGCCCTTTAGTTGACAACAGACAGCTCTACAGCCATGGTTCGTCTGCTTTGTTGTTTGTTTCGGGTATCACTTGGTTTGATTATTTCAAAGGGGGTCCTTCCTTTATATCTCTTTCATTAATCTATTGTTAATAATTGATTGACATTTCTGTGGCAGCCACTTTATCAGGGTTGCCTGCCGAGTCTTCTCTTAATTTAGTGCAAATATAAAACCAGAACAGTGCTCGTAAAAATCTTCATTGACTTGTTATCGGCTCGATATGAGGAACCTGTCAATAATCTGATTTGCTTCTGGCCATCTACAGGCTTTATGGTTGCCAGAATCATGTTCTTATTCTTGGCCTCAATCTTTTGATGGTATACTGAATTCCTTCTTGTCATTCAAGTTCAATTTGTCCTCAAATTAAATGATTTGAAAACACTTTGCCAGCACCCCGTGCTTGTGCCTTTGTCCTCCATAGTAGATAATGTACTTAAAGAATAGTGTACGAGTTCAGTTAACACTTAACCCTATGTGCTTCTTTAGGTGCTGACCTGATGATATATGGAACAGATTTGAATAAACTATGGCTACATGGTAATGGTCAGGTCTTGAAGTGCTTCACGTTTATATCACCACAGGTAACCATCAGAGTGGCATGTGACACAACATAAAGTGCACACAAACGTCTTAACTTTGAAAAGGTTGCTGGATTTCATTCTTCTGGTCACAATTTTTGTATTTTTTTACTTTCCATTGATGGTCCTTTTTGTGATGGAAATCGATGGATATTTTATATTGGTGCCTGTGATTCATGGACACTTCACAGACGAGTGTCATTGTGTCATTTAATTGTGTTAGGTGCTAAATAGATGACTCTTTTTGCTGTCCCCTGCGCTTTTATGTCTACATGGGGGCATGAACCGGAATATTTGACAATACAAGTTATAGGAACCGTTATGCTCATAGTTTCAATTTCAACTTCCTTAAGCTCATGAAGTTTCTAGTTACATAAAAAGTTAATATATTAACCACATCCTCATGTGAAATTTTGGAAATAAGAGTTTTCTTAATTTTCTTCCTTTTTTTTTGCCTTTTGGATTCTTCTTTCCATTTCGCAGATTAAGTGCAAGGGACGGCTATTTTGGGTTCTGTTTTTTTAGTTGTAGCTATTGTTTTTAATCTACTTATCATTTCCACATGTTCTTGTTCTTACATGAAAGGTGTTCCTCCTTTGGTTTTCCCGTGTTCTAGAGACCCTGACCTACTTGGCTCGAATCATCCTTATGTGGAAAAAATACTGCTCCAGTTTAGGTTGCCTCCGCCCCACTTACATGAACAGAAAATCTTGATAAGCACGTTCAAGCCTGTGATGATTGTTTAGGAGGATACGATAGAGGAAATTAACAATCAGGAGGGATCCTTTCCATTGCTTTGGTTTTGAATCTTTTGAGTCAGCCCCTTTATTTGAGAGTATAGGGCACATCGGAACAGGTGATTTACTTGTTGATTTTGATGTTTTATTAGGTTTGTATACACTAAAATATTTTTGGTTTTGTTTCAGCCTACTAATTTGTTGGAAGTTCATTTTGATATGTCGAAAGCGAGTCTGGTTTATCCGATGTTTCTGGGGTCTCTGCGCGGACAAACATCTGGTCTCAGATCTCCACATCAGATGCTGAAATAATTACGAATCTGTGCGTATCCTCTGGTTCGACATTGGATCACCAAAACCTCATGACCTCCCTCCAAACCCTCTGCTTCTAGTTAAAATGCAAAGTGTGACACTCAAACATACTTCATACCCTACCACCAGCAGAACTTTGGCTTCTATGGCTCCTTGCTTGGCACGAGAACTGATGCTTCTATGCTCCTTCTATCTGTTGTTATGTTGCTTTTCTTCCTCTTACACAAATGGGGGCCCCAATGCCCGTTCTCTCTATTCTTTATCTAATTAGAGTTGTTATAGGTTTAAGTCACACTATGCCCTAGTGTCTTTAGAGCTAGTCCAGGTGGGAGATGATAAGATGAATACGCCCCTTGATGAGCATGACACAATTAGTGGGCCTATTCTTAGAGTCATGTGTTAGGCTCTCCTGTTTTTCATTTGCTGTGGTAACATTTCATCGCTGCTATGTTGAACAATATCCTTTCTTCCATGACTCGTGAGAAGTATCAGTGTTGTCAACATAATGAAATATGTATACCTTTTGTATGTTATTGTCGCATCTGTGGATTGTTATAGGATTATTGTAATGTTGTTATTCAGGCCATTAATTTCTCCCTCGGTTTGAATTGTAAGGATGTATTGATTAAGCTTAGCTATGTTTATTGTGGAGGTTAAAATGTAACTGCATCTGGCATATTTTATTGCATGGGCTTGGTGTGGGAGAACCGTGTTGTATTTAGGATTCACGTATCTTAGTTTTATGTGGCCTGCATCATTTTACACAAATTTTGTGTAGATCCTAATTATTTTATGTTTATTTCAATTTTTATATTATTTTTACCTGGCCATCTCAATGCTCATGCTCTGCTGTCATTATTGTTCCTACTGTCTTAACGAAGACAATTTGTTTGTTTAGTGGATTGCTTTACATGAATTCCCCTATTTTGGTCATCTTACTAGCTCATGTTTTGGTCATGCTTGTAGCTTCATGGGTTAAGTGAAAATTCTGGATTTTTTTTAAGTTTCTTCTTTATTAATGTTAACTTGTTGAATATTTTTTTTCTGCACCAGTTTGTCAGTTAATGCATATGCCCTGACGGCGGAGGTATTGAGGAATTTAGTTGCAATTGCTCCTCTCATTGTCATCTGCTTGATCACTGAGCTAGCTATTCGGTGGCAAAAGTTGACCAAGTCTCAATGGATGAGTGGCATATATTTGGAGAAGGCATAAAAAGCACGCTCGCTGCCCATCATCGGATGGTGCGTCAATTTTCAAAGGTATATGACATCAGTGTAGCTTGGGGCCTTTGTGGCTGGAGTTGATGCTTGCATAAGCAAAATAGAAAGCTATTCATTTCCCCATCCAGCTCATCAAGTAAATCCCCCTTTTCTGATATAAACGTCTGGTGTGATTCCTCCCTTGCTGTTGGTACTGCCATACCTAGATATTTCTTTGGAGTGTGGAGAACTACAACTGGGCAATGACGGTGTGAATCAGGCCCATGTTGCTGCAGCTTCTGATGTTGAAGAATGCTACCCACTTCTGCTAGCCAGCAGAAGTCTTCATGGGGTGCTTTGAGAGCAGATGAAAAACACCTTGCGTTTGTGAAGTTCTCAGACAAGCATAGGGAAGCTCCTAAATGCATGCATCTGCAAACCCTTGGTTGCTCAAAAATCTTTCTCACTCATGCTGAAAGTTTCCTCGTTTGTGTTGATTTTGACAACAACGCTCACACTTTAGATCTAAGTACAGCACCAACACTATCATCATCACAGTCCTTTAAGGATTTCTGTAGAAAAACTGACATTCTTAAGATGCGTATATATTCGACCTTGCTTACACATTGGGTCAACGCAGGATGTGTAGTGAGGTTGACGTTTCATTTTCCAGGGAGGAAGTATTGATGCAGTGGACTTTACCACAGGAATGGTATCAGTTTTTGTGGTCGCAGAGTTATCTCGATGAGGGAGCACTGCTATTTACAACCGTTGGCACGGAATCAACATTCACCTGAATCCCACTCTATTTACCAAACGAACCCTTTCGTACTTCAAGTTTGTTGGTGAGTTGTATCTTT
This sequence comes from Actinidia chinensis, assembly GCA_009663005.1. Classification (NCBI taxonomy): domain Eukaryota; kingdom Viridiplantae; phylum Streptophyta; class Magnoliopsida; order Ericales; family Actinidiaceae; genus Actinidia; species Actinidia chinensis. The sequence goes on along the minus strand of VIGQ01001418.1, from coordinate 17,989 downwards.
TCATCATGTTGCTTGGCTCAGTTGTTATTATATGCTCCTTATGCATTTTCCTGTTTATTCAGGTTTGAAAGGCACTTTTTGATTGGCAACTCTTGATGTCATTTCATTCGATCCTTGAGGTTAAAGTTACTTACAATGATATCAAAGCTAAGATCCCGATTACTTTAAGAGACTTGAGTGGATGCTTGAGGTATGGTTTGTGCATACTTTGGATATTATAGTTCATCTCTCATCTCTCGCACTCTCTCACACCACCACGCTTTAGTGTCTTGGTTCCTTGCTGAGGTCCCACCAACATTTTTGCTCATTGTGGACTTATTTAATTTTACAGAATAATATCTCTGATGTTTTCTGGACCTCACTTTTGACGTTGATGCTGACGAGAAATCTAATATTGTATGAGAGGACACAAGTAACGAATTCTCCACTCCCGACTCCATGAGATTATTATGTTATCCCAAAATTTATTTGTTGTGTTCTAAATTTTTGATCTACATAATTCAGGTAACTGACTATGCACTGATCCCTGGTGGACGGAACATTCGAGTTACTCGAGGAAAACAAGCATAAATATGTTACACCGCTCTTTACCGCATGTACATGATACTTCGAGGAACCTCAACTAGTTGTTGATTAGGGTGTCTAGGTCCGGATTGGTCCTTCATAAAATCGCGTAAATCAATCCATGTTTAACGGTTCTGAAAAATAAGAACCGGAACCTAACCATTCAAGTATAGAACCAAACCAATCGATTCTCCTTATCGTTCGGTTCCGGTTCAATCCAATTAACATTTCAATATTTATAAAATATAAATGACAAACAAAATTGTTTATTTAAATAACTCACAACTTCATTAACGCTTCAAGTTATGAACCAAAATTAGTATAAAATAGTTATAGATTGACTCCTTAAATAATTACATCAACACCTCTAATATTGCAATTAATAACTCATAAAGTTTAGAATTTATAATGGATAACAACAAAAAAGGAATAAATGAAACAACTGAAAAATATTTCAAAAAAATAATTGATAATAAAATACAAATTAACTGATAAAATCTTGGATAGAAACAGAATGTGAAATAATTTTTGATGAAAAATGGATAGAGGTAATCCTAATATCCAGGGAAGTAAAAATATTTTGTTGGAGAAGCTAAGTAATCACGTGTAGGTGGAATTAATGTTCTAGATAAATATGTATGAACGCGTCTTTTATATATATATATCTAAACACATATAAATATAATCGATTTTCGGTTTTCGGTCGGTTCGAACAACGGGTTGAAAAAAAACCGGGTACCTGAACGGCAATTTTACCGTTCTTTATTTTTAAAAACCAAAACCTAATCAATTAAACCATAGACCAATCCAAAGCACGGTTTCGGTTCAGTTCGTTCACCCGGTTTTCGGATTTTTTGAGCACCGGCTAGTTGTTGATACGTTAAATCTGGAGATATATTAAGCGGCAACTAGAATATGGAACATGAGTCTGTCGAGCCAATAACTGTCTGTTGATGATTTTCTAAAAAATACCCACTTATACATTGTGTTAGTACTCTTTGTATATCTTTTCTTTTGTTCTTCATATCATGCCATGATCGATGAATATATGACATTACGACATGTGTTAGTATTAGTTGCTCTAGTATATCTAGAATAATCTGGATGTCATTATTATGATTACATCTTGATTTTTACTAAATTAAAGTTGTAGCTTATTATGGCTCGTGGTTGCTGGGTCTTAATTAGTAATGCTTAGGATTTGTGTGTTGGACTTTTGGGATATCTAATTGGTCATAATACTGCATGATTATGTGTACTTAACTCATTATTAAGCCGCAAAAATATTGTTTAAGAATTAATTCATATGTGTAGTTTGTCTACGCGTGAACGGATAATCAAACATTACATATTAAATAATAAGAATTTGCTGCACTTTCATTATGATGTATACACATATGCATCATCCTTGAATATGAGGCCTGTCAATCACCCTGCCGCAATCTAAGGGTTCTATTTAAGAGATACCTAAGCTATAATAACATTATCAGTGCTTCAGGTTCTCATTTGATGCTCTTGGGCATTATGACATGTTTATTGGCAATTCAGATGTCAAAGCTAGCATATCAATTTCATTAAGTCCTTTACTTTCGAGTTGGGATAAGAGAAGGAACACTGGAACTGATTGCTCATATAGTGGGCATGCATTTAACCAATCTAATTTTGGATTGATTTATACATTCGTGAGCTCTCCATCATCAAGGCACTCATCTATAATTTATTGGAGCAAAGGATATATGTTTCCCTCTAATCCGCAGCTAAATGAAAGAATATGGGTGAGAACAGCTGTCATAATTCTAGCATTCTATCCACTCAGTTTGCATGTTTTTGATTCTATATTTCCGCTTTTTGGTTCATATGTTAGGGCAGTACTGAAACATAAGAAAAGAAGATTGTAACATTGAGAGTACCCCAATTGATGTGAAGTTTCCGTATAGATCATAACTCTTGGTCCCAATAACTCTATCTTCTTCTTGTCCTGCTATTTTTCATTAATGTTGTAGCTATCCTGATCCATATTATTTTTTTTTATTATCATATACACAACTTTTTTTTATCGGAGTAATTCCTCCACAAATCCAATCATCTTTAAATGTGTTATTTGTGTGATTGTATCATTTTTTCCCATGCCATTCATGATAAATTTCTATTGGATAAATTTCATGACCTCCTTGCGTTTTTGCCAACTACAGTATGTCTGGAGTTTCAGAAATAGTAGAAAATCATGTAATTTTGAAAGTAATGTCAAGATTTCTCCCTAGAGCTAATTTTGTTTCCCCAAAATTAAAAAAATTTGCACTTTGATTAGGGCATCCAAAATTTTCTCAATACATTCATTAAAATAAATAAGTATTCTTTTTTTTGGTCAAAACACCATATTTATAAACTACTCTATTTTATTTATGCATCAACAAGTAATTTTTAA
>VIGQ01001412.1:10000-18152 GCA_009663005.1 Actinidia chinensis | reverse complement strand
GATCTCTTTCCATTAATTATTGTAGAAAATAATTATTTTGAGATGTATTGAATTCAAGATTATCGATTTTAATTTTCGCATAATAGTTGTTAACCGAATTAAATTTTTTATAAACTAACATTTGGTATCAGAGCCTGGTTTATTGAATCAATATATCTTAAAATTAAAAATCATGATAATCATGGTTTGATCGAGGCATGGATCATGGTTTCTCTCGTTTTTGCTGGTCCTTATTGCGTAGAAATCTTCCAAGTCTTGAGAAAAGCAGTAATTGATTTTGTAGGTTTTGTTTGGGATTTGTTGTTCATGAGGATCAAGGGTTTTTGAAATTGTTTTTTCGTCTTATCTATGGTGATTTTCTTCTGGCTCGCGTCCGATTTCTGGACCGTTCATTAATTGTTTAATTTCTATGGTTAAAATGAACCTGATTCACAAAATTTGCACAGCAGTTAATGTTTGTGAGTTGGTTTGGAATTCAATCAGGAAAGTTTAAAATAATAATAAAATATATAGTTTTAACCCATATTTTAAAAAAAAATTATAGTTTTACCTCAACTTTTGAAAATTATAGTTTTAACCCAAATTCTAAAAATTACAGTTTTACCCCAACTTCTGAAAATTATAATTTTATCCTATATTAAAATAAAACAAAATAATATTAATTGAATGAAAAATAGAATATTATTGGTTAGTTTAATATTCATGGGAATTAACTAACTTATAGTTTGCCAAGTGACCTAAGTTTTAGTAAAGTCTATGATCACGAACTATATAAAAAATTATTAAAAAAGGCCATATTAAATACCATCATATTTCAAATTGGCAGTCATGATTAGGAGAATGATACTAGCCCAAAGGAGAGTCACATTTAAATAATTATGAACTGGTTAGAAAAATAATTGTCCGCTTAAATCGAATTAGGATTGGATCCTCAGTAGCATGAATAATTTGATAAGTTTACAATTATTTAGGCCTACATTGGTGATTAAATGTATACCCTATTAATGAGTGAACACTATATAAAGTGTTTATTTCGCCCAAAGGAGAATTTAGGTAATATCAATAATTCATCATTGTAAGTTTATATTTCTCAAAACTTTAATATGAGCATTGTATATTTTTATTTCAGTAAAGAACTGTTCCCCAGTTTCACTAATACTCTCATGCATCTAGTGTCCTGTACTTGTTGGATTGGAATTTGTTCGGATGGTAATGAACATGTTCATTTTCACTGGGTGTAATGGATTCTTGATATGGCTTTGCTTGTTTGAAAAGCTGCGGACATTAATGATGAGAGTAACCCGCAAAACAGTTAGCCATTCAAATTTATGGGAAAAGGTTGAAACAACTCATTTTTGATGTTCCAATTCGGAAGATGACCATTGTGAAAATATCAAACCTCCCTGCCACGACCTTCAATTGCACTGGAATATTTAAAGGTTGTGGGAAGACCGTTAAAATCTATTGATAAATCTAAGGGGGTCCGATTTCTTTCTATGTCCTATCATAATACGAAAGAATAGTTAAAATCAAAAATTCCAGATTCTTAGGAGATGACAAATTAGTGGGAGTGAGAAATTAAGAAAAATGAGTTTTCGTAAACTAGGAGTTGACATCCCAACAATTCTTCCTCGTTAAGAAGTTTCACTCCTCAGAATAACCAGCATCTGAGGAGAATGAACAACCGAATTAAAAAATATTTTCTACTTCAGAGCCATCGACTCGAAATATGTAGCATCACCACAACCGGCATTCTAAGAAGATCTCAGATGAAAAAAGATATGCCATCCCAAATGATTATGTGGTTTATCTATAAGAAATCTGATTTTGATAGAAGGCAATTCTACGAGATTTCCCCGATGGGCGTCATTCTAGTACTAGATTTTAAAAACAACTCACATTCTGCATCGACCCATTTAGTAGAATCATTATACTAAGGCCTATGAAAACGAAACTTGATCTTTCTTGAATTCCAATTTCAAAATCAGATTCTGTAGATACACCCTATAATCTTTGGAATGGCAAGATCTTCTTTCCCTCTGAGATCTTCTTATACCTGCCGGTTGTGGGGTTATTCTAACATTATTTCATGACGATGTCCTCATGAAGTGAAGAATCATTTACTTTCAAGTTAGTCGTTCTCCTCAGACTACTAGTTTAGTTTGAAAGTGACAACTTCTTGATGAGAAAAAATTGTTGGGATGCCATCTTAATTCATCGAAACTCACTTTTCTTGATTTCTCACTCCTACTAATTTCGCCATTTCCTAAGAATCTGGTATTATTTCCGTTTCAACTATTCTCCGTACTATGGTTCAGGGTAATAAAATCTGTACCCCTTAAATTTTTTAGATAACCAATGAAATACTCCTAGCAAGTATTCTAGAATCTATTTTTTTCTTGTGGATTAATAATTCTAGCCTCCGCTGAACAACCCCAAAATTTCAATATCTCAACTGGTTTTCTACCAGTCCAAACTCAAAAAGGAGTAGTTGGGACCGCCGCCTTACTAGGAACCTGTTCAAGATATCATTCAGTTTTTTAAGTGCTTCATCTAACAAAAATTGGGTACATTCGTAAACTCATCATACTCTACCATATTCATAAGTGTACGATTACACTTTCAGCAACTCCATTTGTTGTGGCGTACCAGGCATTGTGTATTGAGCACGAATACTCGCTTTTCTAGATTTAGCAAATGGTCAGGATTTGGGTCTGACTCATCATATTTACCTAAATTCACCACCTCTATCTAATCTCATTATTTGTTTTACTTTTCTATCTATTGTCTTCAACCTCAGTATGTATACCCTTTTTCACGATTCAACGGCCTGAGACCTTTTCATGAATTAGATACAATATCCATACCGTGAGAAGTCTCTTATAAAGGTGATAAAATATTTGTGTCCCGGATTATGGGTTGAGATTTCGGCAATATCAATGTGAAATTCTTTCAAGAAACTCCATTCTTCTATGGCTCTTTTCTTCTTTGTGTGTTTTGGTTTGCTTTCCCTTTAATTGCCATGCAAACACATCTCAAAATCAGTGAAATTTAAGTTTTTCATAATCCCATTCTGCACTAATCTTTCAATTCTATCTTAGAAATATATCCTAGTAGTTATCCCATAAAGTTGATAGTTTCATATTTTATACGTTTTGATCCAAACATAGAATGCCAGGATTTACCAAAGATTGTGCAAACTCATGATTCAAGGCAATTTTATATAAACCATCACATAAATCACTAAAACTAATATTTTATTGAATTAAAATTCAAAACTGAGTTTTCCACAACTAAGAATAAACTGAATATCGCAGAAAGATCTAATTTAGATATAAAACTAAATTTTTAAATAGAGGGAAACATAAAAAGGGTCTTTTTCAAAATCCATTAATGGCGGACCAGTCTCCAAAATCAAACGGTTAAATTACCACTTGAGATGTTTGAGACGGTTTCTATAAACACGGAATCTTCACTTTCCTCTGGGTTTTTAGGTTATAAGGGTATCCATGATGGAATTGAAATATGAGTTATGGCTCCAGAATCAATTACCACGATTAGAAGGTACTTCAGCAAATTTGATTCATAACTTACAAAAAAAGTTCATTATCTTTCTTTTCGAAGCAGCCCTAAGCTTATTGCAGTCCTTCTTCACATGACTCTTATGGCCACAAAAGTGACACTTGACAGTGAAACCACTATTTTCATAGCCCTGACTACTTTTTTCCGGTTCATTAGTAGTTTTTGGCAGATTTTTCTTATCCTTATTGAATTTTCCTTTTCTTCTTCATTCCTCCTTGAGTTACAGCAAGTGTAGTGTGGCGTCCTTCCTTCTCAACTCACTTCCTCCTTGAACACAAATATTAATTAGCTCATTCAAACTCCACTTGTCTTTAATTGGTGTTATAGTAGATTTGAATGGGCTGGAACTGTGAAGGAAGGAAGTTAGGATAAACTAAAACAAGGAAGGACTCATCCACCTGCATTCCCAAGGAAGCAAGCTTTGCAGCTTTATTAGGACATGTTAGAATGTGCTCTGAACTCCTTGTTGCCATCATCTTTTATTATAGTCAATTCAGTTATGATAGTGCCAACAAGTGATATTAGCAGATTTAACGCGGGTCTTCCACAACCTTTAAATATTCCAGTGCATTAGAGGTCTATGGTAGGGAGGTTTGATATTATTCGCAATGGCATTTTCATTGAACATCAAACTGAGCGTGTTCGACCTTCCCATAAATTTGCATGGCTAACTTTGTTATGCAGTATTCTATCATTAATGTTCGCAGGCTTTCAACAAGCAAAACCATATCAAGATCCATTACACTTGCAAGAAATCGGATGTAAATGGGTCTTTAGAACAGCGTGGATTTAAAATGAATACGAACGATTTAAGGCCAGACTTTGGCTAAGGATTTTACTCAAAAAGAAGGCATTGATTATAAAAAGCTTTTTTGGGGTATCTAAGAAGGACTGCATTTAGAATTATTTGGCTATTGTAGTCATTATTAACTTAGAGCTATACAGATGGATGTGGAAAACCACTTTTCTAAATGGTAGTTTTTAAGAAAGGCAAGAGTATTTACTTGCCAAATTAAAGCATCAAATTTATGGTCTTCAACAAGCTTCCAGGCAATGGGACTTAGATTTAATGATACCCGTTACCTCCTTAGGATTTATGAAAACGTTGTTGATCAGTCTATATATCTTGAAGGTCAGGGGAGTAAGGTTAGTTATTTGGTGCTTATATGGGATGACATTTTGTTAGCCTACAATGATCTTGGTTTGTATACAAAAGCAAGGAATATCTCGCCAAGAACTTTTAGATGGTAGATTTAGGTTAGGCATTGTATGTTATTGCGAATAGAAATCATAAGTGACTCGATCTCGAGGATTGATAGGATGTCTAGGAAGGTTATATCGATTGAGTTTTGGAGAGATTTAATAGCAGTGTGCTCAATAAGTGTGCACCTATTGTGAAGGGGACAAATTAAGTGAAAGGGAAAATGCCCAAGGAATGAATTGGAAAAGGATACAATGAGAGGATGGAGATATCAAAGTAACCTAGGAATGAACAGAAAGCGATCAAAGAGGTTATGAATACCTTCAAAGGAACTAAGGACTCATGTTCACTTATAGAAGGTCGGATCAATTGGAAGTGATCGGATACTCGATTCGGATTTTGGGACTGTTTGGATAGCAGAAAAATCAACATCAGGGGTTTGTATTCTTGTTAGTGTGGAGCAATTCGTGAAAGAGTGTGACGCAATCTATTATGCTACATCCACGATAGGGCTGAGTTTGTGGCATGCTTTGAGGCCACAGATCTGCTTTATGATTGCAGCATTTTATCCAGAACTTGGTGTGGTCGACTCAATTGCTAAGCCGATGACGATTATTGTGACAACTCCGTACAGTCCTCTCCTGCCCCCCGTTTCTTCTCTAAGAATGGCAAGTACTCTAATGGTTCAAAGCATATGGAAGTAAGTACGTAGTGGTTAGAGAAAGAGTCAGAAACCACAAGGTCAATTGAGAACCCCCAAAAAAATGAGACCACTATTATGATAGTTGATCCGCTGACGAAAAAAGATTATTCACACAAAGACAAATAAAGAACATGTGTTAGGATAGGTCTTTTGAGCCAATCATGATGTGAATTTGAGTGATCATTGTACTCGACACTAACTTACGCATTATTAAAGTGTTTCTGATTTTCCTGTTTCCTTTGGTGTGCACATATTATGTAGGGATTATAAACAGAATTGTTTTTGACAACAAAATTATTGGGGTTTCTTTAGGGAATGATCCTAAAGTATAATGGTACTTTCCCTATTATGGAACTGGATTAGTAAATGTTATTCAATGGTGTAGTGCATAGAAAAAACTATGGCAGAGATGCCATACAACCGCTATGACTCACATTGGTGATCCGAAGTAACTATTTAGTAATTTTAAATTAGTTGGGATTTATGGTTGATTTTATGAAAAAATTCTGATCAGTGTTAAAGTTTAAAAATTATGAGTCCAATGAGTCATTTAAAAATTGCAATATTTTAAAAAAAAATACACATTGAAACATAATCGGGTAATGACCAGGGTGAGAATGTATTTCAGTATTGTAGTGGCCCAGTATTCTCCACTTTTTGGGCATGTTTTATTATACTGGGACTCCATAATTTATAGACCAAGAAAGAGAGTTCAAGCTAATTAATTTTAAAGGGAAAATAATTTTGATAAAAGGATTAAGATATAACCATTTTAGAATCATTTTAGGAGTCCACTCTAGGCCACGTCTCTCCCTCTATAAAAAAAAGGATAAGATAACCACCCCTTTTAAAAGTGTTATTTTTTTCATCAATTATAGATATTTAGTTATCTTTTAAAGTTGAAGACAGAGAGAAGAAGGAGAGCCAAAAAATTAAACTTATTCAATTAAGGGGTTCATTCAATTGATCAGATGGCTAATAACAGGTAGATCTACTCCATTAATTATTGTAGAATAATTATTTTGAGAATGTATTGAAATCAAGATCCTATCGGTTTGATTTCTGCATAATAGTTTAACCGAATTAAATTTTTTATAACTTACAAAAACTTCTCGACAACAATTGTTAGATTCTAGCACTCTGGTGTTTGTGTCGTCGTGTTTGAAATAACTGTTGGTTTTGATTTTGGACAAAAATAACTTCTAAAGTTGTTTGAAAGCTAATTTCGAAAAATTCTGCTTTCAAAAATTCACTTTTTGTAATCTAAATGATTCAAGGAGAAACCATTTCGTTGCAGAACAATATATATCGAAAAAATGTAAATTAATCCATTTTTTGTGAAAAAATATTTTTTTTATAAAAAAAAATCCCTCTAGAATAAAAAAAATGTTTTAAGAAGAATGGATTTACCTTTACGGAATAATAAGAAAATGATTACCATGTTTTATTAGAATACAAAAAAAGGAAGTGTGGTTGGTTCATTCGTCATCTGCACATTGCAAACGCATGAACATTAGCTGTCCACTATATTCTTATCATAAAGTAAATGTGCTTCAAACACACCTTTTTTTTAATCGAGACGTGGCATAATGCTCTATTATTTTTAATTTGGAGTTTGGCCATCTATCTTTTATGTTTTTAATTGAAACAAAGATAAAAATATAAAATTTTTTTGAGGATTTTAGCCAGATTTAAGGTTTCGAGTTTTCAAGTATTTAGTGAACTTTTTTTAAACTTTTGAATTAAATTTTTATATTTTTCTGATTTCTCTCTATGATAGGAGTTTTGAAAAAAAAATAAACAAAGAAGAATTAAAAGTTATTAAAAAAATAGCTAAAATATAGGACTCGGTCCTAACTTAGTGATCCAAAATATTCATTTTGTAAAACTCCCTGAGAAAATTATTTTCAAAAAAAAACGAAAATCATATTAATCGGTCATGGATAGTTATATTATCATAACGCATTTTTCTAATTTGAAATGGACGATCTATTTTAAAAACCTTACTTGCGGTCAAAAATTAACAAATGTTATGAGTTAATTTATAATTTGACTTCTAATGTCTGATGAATCTGAGTTTTTGCACCTTTAATCTTTTCGATAGGCCCTACTCAATAAGTGATTCAAATCATTAAAATTGATCATGATATACATGGGATTGTTGAAACGTGTTGTATTTGTCGCCGTCCGTTAAATGTGGAAGGTAAGAGGAATTATATGTCAGATTCACCAATAGTACTACAACACTAACGTTATGTATTTAGAATTCATATAAAATGTAGCGGTTGGTGCACATTCAAAAGCCGTCCGTTAAATGTGGAAGGTAAGAGGAATTATATGTCAGATTCACCAATAGTACTACAACACTAATGTTATGTATTTAGAATTCATATAAAATGTAGCGGTTGGTGCACATTCAAAAGCTAACGTTACATGGTTCATGCACAAAATCAATTTAGTTCACATATTTTATATTTTAAATATTATTTTGAGTAAAAATTCTGGGATATGTTTTGGGAAAAACAGTACAAATTACGAGGAAAAAACAAAAAACAAATGAAAAACATGACCCAAACTGTGGAGTCCGCCAAGTTAGTGTTTTGGTAGGGATAGAACAGGACCCTACTAGGTTGGGTAGGAAATTATTGGGGTGGGTGGTGGTCAGG
>VIGQ01001403.1:5000-20000 GCA_009663005.1 Actinidia chinensis | reverse complement strand
ATCAGCAGTCATGATAGATACAGGTGATGCCGGAAACAATGAAGTAAAAGTATACGAGTCTAGTTACATGTGATGAAGGCGCCAAAGTCTAAAACCCATAAAGACAAAAACAACCAGAGGAACCTAGGAGAAGACAAAACCAAAGAGGAGAGGCAGACATAGCAGATGGCTGAGTGTGCAAAAATTGCTGGAATTGTTTTTAAGCAAGGCACCATTGTGGTATTGGAAGATGGTGGAGCTCCAAAACCAGATAGGGTGTGAGACCCATCTTTTTATTAATTTAAAATTATTTAATGAATAATTTAATAGTAGTTTATTAAGTTTACAAGGGATATAAGTGTTATGATTTAACAAGAAGTTAATCTAGGTTGAATATATAATCTCCTATACCCAATATACAATGTACATTAAATAATATAGTGGGAAAATGTATAATTTGGATAAAAAAAAATGGTGTAATTTCTTTTCTTTCTCCACCTCCTCGTTCCTATCTTCTACCGTCATGTGAATAAGAAAAATCAAAAAAACAATCTGGAAAGAGAAAGGCCGAGAGAGGAAGGAGAAGATATATAGATATATTATAGAGAGAGAGCTTATAGAGATTTGATATCAGATTTGAAAGAGTAAAAGTTCTGTTAAGTTTTAAGATTTATTTTGGATTGTACAAGTTAGTTTTGATTTTGATTCAATTTTTCATTATTCTTTGTTTGATATGAACTAGTTAAGATTTGGTTAGAACTTATGTAAATATAATACATGTTTAGGTTGATTTATGTTGTATTAAAGTTAAAAGAAAAAAAAAAACAAAAAAAAGGAATTGAAAGTTGAAGGGATATAGAGTTAATCATTTGGAATTTTCGAATTGTTTTTGTGTAACTTAAGGGTGAGCAGATTTTTGAAAATTCTGAGAAGAGTTTCGAATTTTTAAAATCGTCTACTAACTATAACGTTTATGAAATTTTTTATGTAGATTGGTAAATATGTCTATTATGGTTGTTAAATTTTTCGGAATCAAATTCAATTCGAGAAAAATTATAAAAATGCATAAACCGAGCTGCCTGTTGTTAATTTTTCAGTGCAAATTGAATCTCCGATATGTGAATTTTTAAAAATCTTACGTGTATTGAAACATTCTGAAATTTAATTGTTATAACCTGCATTATGTATACGTTTTTTGGTACAAAATATCATAATTTATTGGGAACTAGTATTGCCCGTGCCACGGACACTATAAAAAAAACAATCTTTTTAGGCAGTGACGGACCCAGGAATTTTGTTCAGTGGAGCGGGAAAAAAAAAAAAACTAAATAATTTTTTTTTTTTTTAAAAAAAATTAATTTTTTTTAAAAAATTAAATTTCTTTTAAAATTTTAAAAGATTTAAAAATTTTCTAAAAATTTAAAAAATAATCTTTTAATATTTTTTTTATATTTTTTTTTTAAAAAAAATTAATTTTTTTTTTTTTTAAAATCCATTGGCAGCGGCAAGCGCCGCTCGGGCCCTTCGTGGTCCGTCCCTGCTTTTAGGCGTATCGTTAAAAAGTATATATTTTTTTTGCCCTTATTATGATAAATTTAATATTTTATTCCAACCATTGAATAAATTTAATTGTTAATAAATATAAAAAAAATAGCGTATAAAATTTTTTCATTTCTATTAAAGGTAATTTTTTTATCTCTGCTTTAATTTTTTATTTTTAATTGTCTTTAGTATTTTTTTCACCGGAGTATCAATATTTTTATATTTTATCTTAAATTTAAATAGTTTTTTTTTATATTTTTAGACACTTATGTTAAACTAACCAAATAATATAAAAATTTATCAAATAGTAAAAAATATTAGACACAAAAAAATAAAAAGAAAAGAAAAAAAAATGTTGTTTATTATTTTTTGTTATGAGTTCGCACGAAAAAAATAATCCAATGGTTAAAACATATGCCATCTTTAAAATTTTTTTGTCCTTGAAATAAGAATTTATTGGCCCCCATACTTTTTTGAGAAGAATAAAGTCATAGTTTATTTGGAGGAAAAAAAGTCCGCAAGTTAAATATCAACCGTTAGATACTCATATGGATTTTAAAAAACGCGTAGTCGAGATAGATTTGAGATCAAATTAAGTCCTGATTTTATAATATAGATAGTTATAGATAGTTTAGTTTAGAAAATGTGTAAAAGATGTGTGTTTTAAATTATGATAATTTAATTTCATATTTATTTTTACTCAAATACTTTATAATATTCCCATTGGAAAATTAAATTCAATAAAGATTAAAAAGACAATTAAATAAAATTGACAACTTCCCTTTCTATTTGCAAAGTGTAATATTTTTTGTTGCTTTATTTTTTTTAAATTTTATCGTTTTTAGGTGATTTTTTTTTTACTAAGAAGAAAGTTTGTTATATCTTCTTCCTCTTTCTCTTAATAAAAATATCTAAAACATAAAAAATTATCGAATTTAAAGAAAGTTCACTAAAAAATAATTATTGTATTTTCTCTTCAAATAAAAATAATATTTTTATATTTTTAGGCTCTTATCGTCAAAATAATTATAATACTATAAATTTTTGATCAAATTATAATTAAATTTATTAAATAAATAAATTAAAAATGAGAGAAGAACAAGTTGTGTTGGTCCCTAACTAAAAATAGAGGAAGTGATGATTAAGAGAGAAATTGAAATGATAGAGGAGAGAGAGAGTGAAAGTGATTTTTTTTTGGTATAGGAAAATAGAGCTGATTGACATTATAATACATAGTTTAGGGTTGGGATCACGGAAATCGCGTGTTTAATTACGTCGCCAAAGTAAAGGATTGGCTTGTGTATCGAAAGTTTTCGACTTCGTGGGGTGAGAGTGTTTAGTTTCATAATAGTTTGAATTCTTTACAGTTTGTATTCTAAAATAGTTATTCGTTTGATATAATACGTATTGTCTAGATTTTGTGAGATGCTTTTGACATTGATGGATCCATATATTGTTTATTAAATTCTTTGATACTCTTTGTGCCATTGTTGGCAAGCTTTGGTTGTTGTGCTTGCGTTGATTATTTGGCAAACTTGGTTGTTTGTTTGCCTGGTAAGCTTGTTGTTGCTTCCAATTTTGGTTGACTACTAATCTAACAATGCTGGCACCCTACCATTGGTGATAAAGATGGCCCTCCTCACACCACATATTTGATTTTGTGACTGATGTAACTTAACCGTCAGAACTCCCGAGTTGTGAGGTTTAAACCGACTCCTTTTGGCACATTTGTAAATGATAAGTTATTTTATTTATGAAAAAGATGATTTTTGTAGAAAAATTATGTGTTTGCTTGGATGAGATGTAATCTCATGTTTTGGAGTAGGAATTTGAATTGTTTGTTATGTAACTTTATTTGAGAAGTTGGTTATTTTGGAACTGATTGTGATCCATCGAAAATTGTGTACTACTAAGTTTTTCTCTCTATTATGATTCTATCTGACACCTCCTGCCACCTTCTTGGTTGCAATTTTTGCTCAGAGAGAGGTCGGTCCACTTACAATATCTATCGGATGTAATAGAGTAGTTTTTTATATTTTAGAGTTGTGTATATAGATAATTTGACTTTTTGGGATTGTATATTGAACATATCCATGTTATGGTTTGTTTCGTAGATTGTCAGTTTGTAGATGGTTTGAACATATGTAGTGAAGTTGATATTATAAGCAATGGTAGTAATGGGGTTATTTGACAGTGAATATGTTAATAATTAAACAGTTGTGATGTTTCAGAGGTTGTCACGTGTCATACTAGAGTGGGGATGTGACATTTGTGGGTATCAAGCTTTAAGGATATAGGTTTCTGTAGACAAATGAGTTGTTGGTATGTGTAGTGGACCATAGTTATAGGACTTTTGAGGGTAGTGATTGGGATGGTAGGTCATACAATGCACATTCTGTTCATGCTTGAGAGTATAATATTTATCTTAACTTTTATGACAAACTTACATGGCTAATGAAGGAGATGATGCGTCCCATATTCCTGTCTTTGGTTGATGAGGAAGCAGGAACAAGAAATAGAGTAGGAACGAGTAAATCAGCCAATCCAATTGATAAGATTGATGGAAGCCATTAGTTTCGGTTTACTGAGCAAAATGCAGATTAATTGAATTGCAAGCAGGACAAATGAAGGGGATACAGACACTTCACTTCACTATCAAACAATTCCAAGATTGGGGTGGCTAAGATTTAATGGGAACTCTCAATCCTCCCGAGCAGAAAATTGGCAAAGGATGCGGTTCGAATTTTGGATCAGTATGGGGGTACCAGAAGATGAAAGAGTTGACCTGGTTACATTTATGTTTTAAAGTGAATCACTTTCACTGGTGGGAAGCGACAAGAAAGATTGTTGCAATGCCAATACCTGGGAATCTAACCCCAAGGCTCCAATTAATTACTTGGGCACGCTTTGTAAAGTTTTTGAGGAACAATACCATCCAGAAGCCTACAAATTCGAGAAGAGCAAGAATTTTTAAGGCCATGTTAAGGGAAGACACACGTGTTGCAGAATATGAACGGAAGTTTACTGAGTTATCAAGATCTGCGACAAGCTAATCCCCGAGATGAAACAAGATGCGGAGATTAAAAATGGATTGGATTAAAATTAGAACGAACTTACTAGGCCACAAATCTGACATTTATGCCGAATTAGTGGTTCTGGCAAAGTTGTTGAAAACGATGTGAAAGAAGAGGATGGAAGAAGAGAGTTTTTTTCAAAACAGAAGATTGAATAATTTCTCAGGTGGGAGAGTGGAAGCAGGTTCTTCTAGGAGTGGTGGTTCAGAGATCACCGAAGTTTCATAATCAAGCACATTTTTTAGTTCACAGCAGAGGTACGGGATTCAGGGGGAAAATCAGTCAAGCCAGAGTACCATCAGGTAGTGATATTGGGGGGAAACCCAGGTAGAGTTCGTACATGTTATCATTGTGGAGCTTCAACCCATCTGATCAGAGATTGTCCCCAACCAAACAAAGGAATAGTGGTGTTATAAATGTGGAGAGCCAGACACATTGCTACCCATTGTAGGCAACAATCATTAAGTACTTACTACTGCCTCGTCAATGCACAGTGTAAAAGAACACATGGAGAGGGATCCTGGAGCTATGCAAGGTGGAGTGAGGATCGGTGGGAGGCCTATGACTTCTGGGAGGGCATTCGCTTTAATCTATGCAGGTCGTTCAGGCTACACCAGATTGGTGCAGGCATGCCTTATATTTTGTGATAAGCCATGCTCGAGACGTATCGACCTTGGATCTACACATTCATTTATATCTCCATCATTCATGAGCATGTCGAAGGTGGGATTGTGAGTCAGTGATTACCACTAGATTTTGATGTTTACAATTAGTAATCAATTGGAGATGTAGTGAAAATACGTTATGTTTATCGAGATGCGATGCTTAAAAATGAGCAATAATGATGGTCTTATTGATTTGATGCCTTTATACCTGCAAGAATTTTGACCTAATCCTTACGGGAATGGATTGGTGGTCTTCATATCATGCATCTATTGACTGCTTTTGAAAAGAAGGTATAATCAAAGAGTCGCAGAGAGAAATAGAATTTACTTTCAAGGTGATAAAGTTAAATCAGGGTGTACACATTTATCTCGGCTATAAGCTGTTGAAAATGGAAAAGGGTTGTCAAGGAACTTAGCACATGTAGTTGACATGAAATTTCAAGTACGTGATCTTCTGAGGCTACTGGGAGTTGAATTGACTTCATTGGATGTTTTTGGATGAGTTGCAAGGAGTACCAGTGGATAGGAAATTGAATTTACAAGTGAGTTGTTGCCTGGTAATCACCTATTTCCATTTCCTTATCGTATGTCACATGCAGAGGTTAAAGGAGTGAAAGAACAAATTGCAGAACTTGCTTGATAAGGTTTGACCGACCTAGTGTTTCACCATGAGAGGCGCCACTGTTTTTTGTTGTCAAAAGAAGGATGGCGACAATGAGATTATGTATTGATTACCAGACAGTTAATCCAATGGGTCCGGTGAAAAAATAGATATTCCTTTACCGAATTGACGATTTGTTTGATCAGTTACAGGGGTGCCTAAATTTTTTCAAAAATTGATCTACGGATCTGGGTTTTGGGTATCATCAGTTGAGGTAAAGGAGGCTGATCTTTCCTAAACTGTTTCGAACTAGGTATGGACATAGACTGTGGGTTATGTCTTTTGGATTAACAAATGGCGCTTTTTTCTGCATTCATGGATTTAATGAATAGAGTATTCAAGGATTGCCGGGTAAGTTTGTATTGTAATTGTTTTATGGATGATATATTGCGTATATTCTCAAAGTAGAAGGAACATGTTAAACCATTTAGAGTTGTATTGCCAGATTTGAGAGAGAAACAGTTATATGCCAAATTCAGTAAATGTGAATTTGGTTAGATAAAATGTTATATTTTGGGCATGTGAGTCAGGCAATGGTATTCAAAGTGGCTCCAAAGAAAATGAGGCGGCAGTGGGAATGGAAAAGGGCAGCAAGTGTGACAGAAATTCATAGTTCTTGGGCTTCGCAGGCGATACTATCGCAGATTTGTGAAAAGATTTTTCTCTTATTGCAGTCATTGCCTCGATTTGACCCAAAAAGAATGTGAAATTAAGGGACTGATCAGTTGTGAGCAAATGTTTTCAGAATTGAAGGAACGATTGGTTACAGCACCATAACTTACTCTTCCTTCAGAAATGTTGGTTTTTGTGATATATAGTGATGCCTATATCAGCGGTTTGGGATGTGTTAAGCAACAGGGTAAGGTCATTGCATTATGCTTCCCAGACAATTGAAACCCCAGAGAGGAATTTCATACCTGATTAGAGTAGCACTTATTGTTTTTGCAGTGAAGTGTGGGACACTATTTTATGGGTTTATGTGAGAATTTATGAATGATCATCAGAGTCTGAAGTATCTTTTTACCAGAAGATTTGAATTTGAGACAAGGAGATGGATGGAATTGATTAAAGTTAGATTGTAACTATACATTATCGTCCGGGGGGGAAGCAAATGTTGGTGGTGATGCTTTGAGTCGCAAATCTAATATGCAGGACTTATGGGCATATCTTCGCACAATTTATATTATGATTTGAAGTCCCTTAAGTTACTTTTGAAGTTAATGAAAAGGAGCAATTTTGGCTACCTTACATTGAGACCGTACACTTGTTGATGATATCGGTGAGTCTCAAATGTCAGATAATCAGAGAAACAAGATCAGAGCAGAAGAAAAGCAGGTTAAGAACAGATTTTGTCAGTCCGAGATGGGGAGAATGCATTGTTAATGGTAGTCGATTGGGTTGTACCTGATAATACTGAGTTGAAAAGGCAAATACTTGAAGAAGCTCCAGTTCTGCTAGCTATGGCATACGGGGAGTACCAAAAATTACAGGGAATTTACAGAAAATTATGAAGTGGAATGGTATGAAGGCAGATATAGCTGAATTTGCTAGAAAATGTTGATGTGGCAAACAGTAAAGGATTTTGAACATCAGAGACCAGCCAGGGTTGACTACAACCGCTTCCTATACTGCAGTGAAAAGGGAAACATATACCATGAGATTGGTGACACGACTACTCGACACTCCAAAAGGACATGATTGCTATTTGTTTCGGTTGATTGTGGATAGATTGACAAATACGGCACCTTTTTCAATTAGACAACATTTTATTATGGAGAAATATGCACGACGTCTATCAGATGAGATTATTAAATGCATGGAACCTCAGTCTCTATGTTTCTGATAGGGATCCTCATTTACATCTCAGATTTTGGCCATAGTTTACAGAATGCTTAGGCAAGACTTTTGAAAACTTCAGACTGCATTTCATCCTCAGACTGATGGACAGTCAGACCGGACTATAAGACATTGGAAGAAGCTTCGAGTTGTGTACGTTGAATTTCAAGGTAGTTGGGAGGATTATTAACATTATAGACATTGCTTATATAATAGGTTTTCAGTCGACATGGATTATGGCTCCATATGAAGCTTTGTATGGCCGAAAATTCGAAGTACAATATGCTGGGAAGAAGTGGGAGAAAGAAAGGTACTTGGGCCAGAGATTATTGACTCACAAGAGATAAAGTAAAGTGATACGGAGAAAGAATTAAGCAAGCCAGATAGCAGAAAAGTTATGCTGATAATCGTAGAAGGGCACTTGGGATTTGAAGTTGCGATTATTTATTTTACGTCGTTTCACCATGGAAGGGAGATAGTGTAGAGTGATGAGATTTGGCAAGAAAGAAAAATTGGTCCTCGATTACATTGGACCTATGAGTTATCACGAAGAATTGGTAGTACGGCATATCAGTTAGTGGTTGCCTCAGAGTTGGCCTAGTTAATTGATGTATTCCATGTCTCCCCCATGTTGAAGAAATATTATATCAGATTCATTCTCATGTTTTGACTGGAAAAACCTATGAGTTTAAAAGAAGATTTGTCCTTATGTTTGAGGAACCAGTAAAATTTTGGATAGAAAAGACCACAGTATTGCGTAACAAAGACATATACCCTTGGTGCAAGTATTGGGCCCGGCAGTCATACAATCGAAAGAGGCAAAATTGGGAAGAGAGGATAAAATGCGGAGTCGTATCCCTTACTTATTAAACCCGGATGTAAATTTCGGGACGAAAGATTCTTGTAAGAGGGGGGAATTGTGAGACCCATCTTTTATAATTTAAATTATTTAAGGAATTAATTTCATAGTAGTTGTTGATAAGTCGACAAGGCTATAAGTGTTATGCATTTAAAAGTATAGGTTTGAATTATAAAATCTCCTAAAACCCATAGTACAATAGTCCATTAAATATAGGGAAAAGGTTTGTTGTAATTTGGATGAAAAAAAAGGGTAATTTTCCACCTTCCTGTCTTATCATTCACCTAATGTGAAGGAAAGAAAAATAAAAAAAACCAAAAATCTGGAAGAGAAAGGCCGGAGAGGAAGGAGAAGATAGATAGATAGATAGAGAGAGAGAGAGAGAGCTTATAGGAGATTGATATCAGATTTGAAAGAGTAAAAGTTCTGGTGAGTTTTAAATTTCTTTTGGATTGTAAAGTTAAGTTTGATTTGGATTAAATTTTATGTTTTGTTGATATGAACTAGTAAGTTTTGGGGTTAGAATTATGTATATATGCATGTTAGGTTGATTTTAGTTGTATTGAAAGTTGAATTGAAAGTTGAAGGGAATATAAAGTAAAATTTGAATGCGAATTGTTTGTGTACTTAAGGGGTGAGCAGATTTTGAAAATTGGAAGGAAGAGTTTCGAAATTTTTAAACACATAGTTATTAACTTATAAATTATGAAATTTTTATTGTAGATGGGTAAAGATGTCTAGCATGTTGTGTTAAAATTGCGGAATCAAATTCAATCGAGGAAAGGAAAAATTATAAAAATGATAAACCCGAGCTGCTATTGTAATTTTACAGTGCAGAATTTGAATCTCCGATATGTGCATTTTTAAAAATCGTTACGTGGATTGAAAAGTTTTACTGAAATTTTAATCTGTTATCCCTGCAATGCTAAATGTTGGGTACCAAAATATCATGATATAGGAAGTCTTTCATACTCATAAAATAGGGAATCGTCATATGGCCAGAGTGCATGTTGCTAGGTTCTTGCATTTCATTGAATTTTTTTTGTTTATAGGCAAGAAATAGAAGCTGATTAGACATTATACTCCATATGTAGGTTGGGGGATAACGGAAAATCGCGTGTTAAGTACGTCGCCAAAGTAAAGGATTGGCTTGGTGTATCGAAAGTTTCGACGTCGTGAAGGTGAGATGTGTTTAGGTTCATAATAGTTTGAATTCTTTACGTTTTTCTTAAAATAGTTTCTTGGTGAGATAATACTTCTTGTCGAGATTTTGATATGCTTTTGAACTTGATGGATTCCATTGATGTTGTTTATTAAATTATTTTGATCACCTCTTGTGCCCATTGTTGGAAAGCTTGGAATAATTAAGTATGAGCAGAACGCATTTAACCCACTGAATGAACATTCCTTTTTAATGAAGTGGAATACTTAATCTGAGCAGATTCCACCATCTAAAGTAAAACGTTCACTATATTATAAAGTCTTCCTTTTTGTTTCAGGATTAATGTGTTTCAGAATACCACCATAACCAATATTAGAGCATCTGTTTTCTACCACCTTCTTCCAATTGGTTTTGGATAAAGATAACCAAGGTAATGTTTAAATCTTAATTTTAATTCTACACAAGCCTACTGCTCTATGTCCATGGAGAGTGACTCTTTTTTCAACTTGGTATAATATAGCAGCACCTGTGAAAAAATAGGATAGAATCGGCAATATAATTTAAACAAACAAATACCAAAAAATCTGTGAAGTTGGGTGTTATCCCTTAATTTTCACAGGAAATTTCGAAGCAAATTCAATACTTCTCTCAATAGGAACGTATTTTCCTGATTAGTATGACCAAAAATCTAACAGTTGTTTGAATAATTTTGTTTTTTTTTATTTTTGCGGGTGGATATACTAATTCATTCCTTTAATACATCCTTTATATTCTTAAATGTTAAAATGTTGATCCAATAATATTAGAAAAAATCAACACATAATCATATAAACAATTGAAAATCCGAATAAGGATAGGAATATTTCATTCCATAAATATTTGAAATTCTGTCATTCCATCTATTTTCCAGCAATAAATATCACTGCCAGAATATAATTTCCATTTGGATGTTTGGATATTCTCAATAAAACTATGGGGTCAGGATCAGTTTAAGATAAACCTGAAGGACTATATTAGCATGGGGAAAAAGGGAGATCTCAAGACCCAGATATGTCAAGAATTCATGAGTTGGCTGCCTTTGGCATTCTCTAAGAGAAATAAGAGGAGCCGTCCTAAGAATAAGTCTTAAAACCAATCATGAGAATTTTTCAGATTTTCCTATCTCTTCAGCACGATTTGCGTTTAAAAAACTCTTTTTGGGGTGGCTTTTTTTTTTGTTTGTTGTGTTGGCTAAATTAGGCATTTAGTGTCGGCAGTATACGCCAATTTTTTTTGTTTATTTCTTTACTTTTTGTAAAAGAATGAATTCCGTGACGATGCCCAATGATCACCCACAAGATTCCTTCTTCATCTATATAAGGGAGTCCTTTCCCCTTTGTTGAAGGCAAACTAATTTTATTTTTCTCTCTCTCTTGTTAACTCTCTCTCCTATTAATAAAAAAATCAGTTTTCTTATTTTGTTTCTTCCGCCTATTTGGTACATATATATTTATAGAATGTATATTATATAATTATATTATATAACATTTAAGTATTGATTTTTGCACTCCACTTTTTAATGTATTTATCAACTCCAAATAGATGCAGAAATCATACATATTGGTGTTGATGTCTGCACTCCTACTTTAACTTTGGAGTGCAGAAATCAAAAAGTTGGAGTGTAGAAATCACTTTCGTATATATAATATATATAAACATTGAATTTTTAGTTGTAAATATGGGTTGATTGTTAGTGCTTGGATTACTTGAAATTCAAACAGTTCTTTTTTATAAAAAATTGAAAAATAGAACCCCAATCCTGAGTTTGTAAATTGAATCTCTAATTTTGGATTGATTGTGTGGTGTAAAATTGGGTTTGGTTTGAATCTTTGTTTTGATGTAAAATTAATTTTGATTTGTGGTGGTGTTAGCGTAGATTGTTTGGGATGGTTGCGGCAGATGTTTTAAATGGTTGTTGTTTTGACGGTGACGGGACAGAATGGTGGTTTTTGGGACGGACGGTGGTTGACCCATCTACCATATTGTTTTTCATCGTTTCAGAATTTAATCTGTGCTATTGTTTTAGTGTAGATTGTTGTGATGGTTGTGGGTTTAACAGTTGGCGCGCGCACAAGTGGTGGTTTTGCGGCGGCGGTGGTTTGGCCACAAGCTGTGAGATAGAAATTAAAAGAAGGGTAATGTCTAAAAGGGCAATAGGGTAATTTCGGGATATTTAGGATTTCCGTCATTTCAGTTTAGCAACAAACAACTGACATGGGAGTCAGTGTAATTTTTGAGAATGTTAAGGTGTTTCTGTATTAAATGCAAACATCATAACATCCAATCACTACAGTGAGAATGTAATTTTTCCTTAAAATAACATCCATCCTAAAGTGACAGAGATATAGTTATCAGAGTTCCGGACCGGGTCGGACGGTTTAACTGGTTCAGTCGGAAATCGGATACTTATCGATCCGATAAACATATTTTATGAAATGTAAGGATGCTTTGCCCTAAAATCAAATCGGCGGTATTTTATCGAACATTGAACCGGGCGTACCGGGCTGTATTAGTTGAACCGATCATAAAGCAAATTATTTAATTTGACAATAATTTGCTTTCTACCTTTCTCCTTTCTCTCTCTCTTTATTCTCTCTCGAGTCTCGAGTCTCATATAGTTGATCTCTGTGGATTCATCGATTCTCATCTCAATTTTCTAATTAATTCTCGATTTATCAGTTCTTGTAAAAATCATTTTGTTTTAGATTTATTTATCATCGTGCTTCTGTTTTTGTTGGTGCTGGAAATGGGGATCTGTGAACTGTCAGTTTCGATTTTCACTATGTTGTTGATTTTTATATGAGACTGGCCTTGCAATTTATTGTGTGTATTCATCGGTGATATCGAAAGATTCTGCTTTTTTGATTGGTGTTTTTTCGGAAACCCCCATCTGTAAAATTAAGTGGTTTTTGTGATATTTACGAAGTTCCGATTATTTTGTTCAAACTGTAAAATAAGGTCTGTTTTGAGCTGATCTGTTAGATTTTTGTGAGTATTGATGCGTTAGTCCTGGACGAGGAAGAATGCAGTTGCTTGCTGTGACATGCATTCATTTTAATTTTAACAACAGGTCATCTTTCTTCATCTTTCTCTTTCTTAATTTTTTAAAAAGTTATAAATTGGGTTTCTAAATTTCTGTTTTTTTTCCCCTCTTGGAACTGCTAGTTTTTATGAACCATTGAAGCGATTGTTGAAGTGAAAATGCAGATGTTGAGATTTCTAGAATTAGTATGTTGTTTTTTTTATTAAACAAAAATATGTTGTATTTCAGGAATGCCAAAATATGTAGAAAAAAAGTACTCTGGAAAATCGCCATGGACCATTCAACTTGCCCACAGCGCACCTATAGTTGACCTATAGTTGAATGAATGGGTATGTAATGTGTATTTGTAATATTGCCCATAAACTGTTTGATGAATTGTCCAAGAAAAACAAGGTCACTACTCACAAGTGTTTTCAAGGAATTTTCTGATCTGGGTCTTTTACAAATAGAGAATAGCTTGTTTTGTCAGTATACCCAAATGATGGGTGGTTCGATAACCTTGAATTGTTTCACCTTGTCAAGCCATTTTCACTGTAATGGTGAGTCTTGTATGCTTTGACCAGGGGAGAGACCTTCAACCATAGCTATAAATTTGGTTTGAGTCAGGATAAATGTATTGGTGAGTGTTGTCTCTGCTTTGGAATTGCCAGTCTGTGCCAAATTATCACACTTGGAGCAGTTTGTGTGTGAGATCTTGTGGAAAATTATGGTTTATAATTCTGGTGTCCAGTTTATTGCAAAAAATAAATTGAAATAAAATAATGAAATTCGCGATAGTTTTCTTGCCAACCCTCAGCAATTTTTGACTGTATGCGAACTTTTGAAACTTTGCGTTTTTAGCTCATTGTATTGTGAAATTTTCTTATATTTTCGTAATCATTGTAAAGTTGATTCATGCTTGTCGTAATTTTAAGGTATGAAACTGAAAATGAATTGAGTCATTGAAAACTTAATTTTTTAATTAAATATATTTTTATTATTTATTAATTATAAGGACCGGTTTGGAATCATGGTTGAACCAATGAACCGTTGAACCGGTGCCTTGACGGCTTCAATGTTCGGTCCGATTCTGAGAAATATGGATAAGAGAACATATTTTTTGGTAGTGAATTTGCAACTCTTGGTGTCTGGCTGTTTTATAAAAGTTTTTATTTGGTCTATATATTCAATTTTGAAACAATTAGATACAGTTTCTAATCCAATTTCGAAGTGGTCATTCCGTCCAAAATCCATTAAAAATGTTTTATGGAAGATGCAAAGAGAAGAAAAATATAAACCTATTCAACGTCCGGTTAGAATTTTAACGGATTTGGATAGAGAGATTCATTACAATAATTAAAAAAATTGGGAAGTCGTAATTATTGATTGAAAATCAGAACAAGTAGAAACCACAAAGAAACGATTCCTAAAAATACAGGAAGAGGTGAAAATTCACTTACACCCTGTTTGGCGATACGCGAGATGGCCTCGGATTTGGACCATCTCCCGGATATATTTCTTTCCATCTTCTCCTCCATCTAAGGGGGTTTGGCGACCATTTTGCTCCTTGATTTTCTCTCCGATCGGACTCCAAACAGCCACAGCGGACGATGGGAGACGGGGTACCCCCGTCAGTGGTCACGCGGCCTCCGCGGGTAGTGAAATATATTTGCCCTCGTGTTGCGGAAGGAGGGGACGGATAGCCTGGTGAAGGAGACGTCGCAACTCCTCTCTCTCTCTGCGCGAAGAGAAACCAGAACTTTTGGGGAGAGGAAAGAAGACGATGGTTTTTTATATACTTGATTTGGGGTAAATTAAACTGGACCTCCCCTGAGGTTATAGGTTAATCACAAAAGAAACCTTAACATTAAGAAACTATAATTATATCCCCTTAAAGTTAAAAACTTCTATAAATTCCCCAATTGAACCCTAAAAAAAAATATGTCTAATTAATATTACTATTAAATTTATTTTTATTTAATGTTGATTTTATTTATTTATTATTTGAATTTCAAGAAATCGGGTACTTAAAAAATCGGGAACCATA
Organism: Actinidia chinensis; assembly: GCA_009663005.1. Classification (NCBI taxonomy): domain Eukaryota; kingdom Viridiplantae; phylum Streptophyta; class Magnoliopsida; order Ericales; family Actinidiaceae; genus Actinidia; species Actinidia chinensis. Next base: position 5,114 of record VIGQ01001403.1, on the reverse strand, counting down.
TTTTTTGGGGCGTTAGACGAATTTTTGGTAGATAGAAAATTAAATTATTTCTACATTTTATTGATTTATTAATTATAATTTACTATAAATTAGAGAGAAATGCGAAGGAAGATG
>VIGQ01001400.1:0-17135 GCA_009663005.1 Actinidia chinensis | reverse complement strand
TGTTTTTTGGGTAATTTTTGGTATCAATCTGTAAGTTTAATTTGGCTCGATATTTCACTATGTTTTAAAGACTGAGAATATTTTTAGAGGGCTGTTCACTCTTGAATAAGTTTCATCTGGAATGATGAAGAAGAGCCTTTGTGATTTTGTTTTTTTCTAGAGAGCACCTTATTATTCTAATGCTAATGGAGTCTAAGGGTATTTCAGTATTTTTAAAATTAATAATTTGGTGGAAATGTTGCAGCTTAGGCCCCTCCAAATCTTTTTTTTGGCATGAGGGGGGTATAGTTTGATAAATTTCAAAATACAATAAGTGAAATCACTTATATTTTTTTTTCATTTTTATTAAAAACCTAACTTCTCTCACCTTAAGTTAATAGTTCACAGGTGGTGTAATATTTAAAAGCGGAATTGAGGAAGGTATACGTGATAACGCTCAAGTAAAGGGTGTAGTGAAAACAAACAACCACTTAAAACTACTAGGGTAAACTACACTTTTCCCCTTTAATATTTGATCATTCTCCCTTTTGGGCCCTTCGACAAATAATCTTCCTCCTCACTTTTGGGTCCCTTAATACTTCCATCCAACTTTTAAACAGTTTAAAATCGCCACATAATCATCATGTAGGCGCCTCGTAAGGCATCACATATCCTAATCCTAATCAAGTCACCAGATCTAATATCCAAATTTAGAGATCCAAGACCCAAAATCTCAACCTAACCAAAACCCCACTTTTGTGCCTCCCACCCAAAACTCAACTCAACCCCCGCCCTAACTCATATCCCATTGTCAACACTCACTATCACAACACCGATGTCAACAACACTACCATGTTTAATATATCCTAAAAAATCGGCACACCACCATACACACGAACCCTTGAACAAGATGAGAAACCCAAACGTCACCATCGTCTTCCATTTAGACCAACATCACCAACCACCAACATTAGCTGCTAACGCGACTTGATTTGTGGCTGCGACGACTTCGAGTTTATAGGAGCGACTTGATCAAGCAACGTGTTGGGGAAATGTAGTTTCTTTTTGTTTAACAACTAAAGTTTGATCAACAAATAGAAGAAAAGAAAGAAGAAGACAGAATTATAAAAACCAATGCAACTTAAGGATGCAGAATTTGATTTGGCTGATGCCTAAATTAATTCAGTGTCCTATAGTCGTTTTACAACCCGCAGTGGTATCTTCGGAATATGTTGTAGCAACGTCCAATATACAACAACAACAACTCCTTCGGAATAGTAGTACTCCAAATCAGAAGATCACGTCGAACCTTCAAGTGTCTTCTCCTATCCTCAATGAACAACTAAGCAGATGATGGATCTCTACTCACTTAAACATACTAACTCTATAACTAAGCACTATCTAAGCTGCTCTTATGGATTTCGAATGAATTAATAATGCGTGATGGTGGAGGATTTATAGAAGCAACACACCCCAAACCTTTTCTAAAGAGTCCATCTCTTTGGAAAGGCACCCATGTCGTCCCAAATAGCACTATTCGGCCGAATATAGTGTGCACAGGGACTCCCTTTCTTGCACACAAAATTAAAAATTTGCACTCTTTCGCGATCAAAGTAACACTTCGGAAGAAATTTCGTAATAACCGCTTTGTTTTAAATCCGAAACGTTGTGCCGTTCGCAAAAGGAAGTTAATTCCCGGGAAAGAAACTGTAATTTTCTTATTTAAAATTAAAATAATTGAATAATTTTTCCTTCAAAAATTAATATGTCAATAAAGCCCAAATCCCAAAGACAATCCAGCCCAAGCCCGGCCCGCCCGCCGCTAACACGAACCGACCGACCGGGCCGGGTCGGGACGGTCTGTCTGCATGCTTTGTGCGATCCTCACCTTTGTCCCATCCATAAAGCCCTAGGCTACTGGATCAATGGCCTACTTTGTACATCACTCCAACTCTAACTAACTCCTAAAACTTAAAACTAACTCCTCTACCCCCTTAAATCCTCCCCTTTAAAAGTTGTGGTGCCCACGGCCTCATTTAAAAGTCCACTTTGGGCTTTAATATTTTCTAACAACTTTCCTTCTTTTTTCCAATGTGGGACAACTTGTCTACTCCACATTTTTTTCCCTTTTTGCATTGAAGCTTATTTGAGAAACAATTTATCATTCAAATTAAACCTTGATTTTGCAATGAATACACTACATTCATCTACTCATTTAGGAGAACATGAATCTATTATTGTTCATTTAATTTAGGTACGGAACTTAATTAAAATAAGAGATTCCCCAAGTGTGTTCACACACACTATTAAAAACAAACTTCTAACATCCCCCACACTGATGTAAATTGATCGATGTAATGAAATGGTTTCCTAAGAGAGAAGAGACATGGAGAATTACTAATAATACCGCAATCAGGAGAGGTAGCTTTTCGGCCTTGAAACATTCCTTAGTGATATACTATATCGTATTTACCTCGCCAAATAGTGGACATGACGCCCGCTGAACTGTCGCAGCTTTGAGGTAAACCAAGACAACAATATGCACACGATACCCTCCGAACACTTGTGGTTCTCAATCATGGTTGTTTCATTTTGTTGGCCCTGAACAACAAACCCTCTTGTTTTCAACAGTGAGTGCTCTAGAGAATTCAAGCCAAAATTCTCATAGGCACTGCCCCCATCCACCTCACATAGGTGTACATCTTGTTAAGAGTACTACTCTGCAATACCCCCACTTAAATATTTTAAGATAGCAAGTGTCATTAAAATTATACGTAGGCCTAAATGCTCATACAGACAACGCCGTTGTTACTTCTAGGAACAGGTATGTCCCCCCATTTTTTATAACCCCCTTCCCATTTTCTACGCACAATGTGCTTAAACCCACTGAGTACACACATTGTTTAGTTGTCGTCCCTTTTGAACTAGACTTGGGTATCTTTCCAGTCAACTAGGTTGGTTTTCCACTAATGGGCATCTGGTGCATGGTATTTACTTAGGCTTTGATCCTATCCCTTCGAGAGATTCTTATAACTGAATTTGGCTCCTTTAAATAAACCTTTGTAAAGGGCGGATGCTCGAATAGCTTATCCTTGATTTTTTATTTTAGGGTCATAATCTGTATAGGAATAACACATTAGAGAGATAGTTGTTTTGGGAAATGTATTCGTGTCTACGATCGAATAGTGTGCCTAAGGACTTAGCACTTTGTATACAACTATTACTGTGTTCGCCCAGTAATGATCCACATTGCTAGTCGATATGACTATCACACATGTATTATCAGCACCGCAGGCAGCAAGTTTATGACGCAATGTGGAATATCCACACTCTAACAAAATTGTCTAAAAATAATCGCATTCAGCCCTCTCTCTTCTTCTCGGCTTTATCTCAGCAGGCCAATAAACTCTGCATTCTCATAGTAGATCTAGGCATAATGCATGTTGTTTATGAGATTCCAGTATACTGGCACGGTCGAAGATTTAAAATATGCGTCCTCCTCGCATAGTAGAAGACATAACACATGTGAACATTGTGGATTTCTAGGTCTTCTAGAGTGCTGAGTATGCATGTTGTGCAATACAATATCCCCATGTACTGCAGGATATCCAAAATAAAATATTCATTGTTTTGTGTATAATCTAGATAACCGTTAAAACTCGACTTATTGGCCTTCCATCAATGATTATCCTATCTCCACGATTACTATAATCTAACTCAATTTACTAACCTCATAAGCAATATCATCAAGTCTGTACAATTCATTTAAGTATCACTTAGACTGCCTATAATCCTTGAGTATAATAATTGGGATCTGTTTCTCTCCAGTATGATTGTTATATGTGTAAGTTTAACATCATTCGGAGATATTGCTTTTTTTCCATCCCCATTCCTTGTCCAAATTTCCTATCTCTAAAATTTTATTCACACGTAATGTGATTGTGACAAGAATATCCCTTCAGGTGTTCTTTGATTTTAATTCCCAGAATTACATCTGCAACACCACGATCTTCATTCTGTCAAATTTTGACATTAAAAATTTTTAGTAGATATGAATCATTAATTATTACTTCCATATTCCCATATCAATCTACATCAAACAAACAATGACATATATAATCCCTTTTTAAATAATTTTGACAAACCGGACTCATTTGTCAGGCATGGCATTGATTTTGAAATCATTTGAAATCATGAATTGTCAAATTTTTCGTGCCATTGTTTAGGGTTCTTATTTTAAATCTACAGGGATTTACAAGTTTACACATCCTTGTTCCCATTTCCAGGAGCTTGAAACCTTCGGGTTGCTCCATGTAAATATTCTTCTTACAATTCCCCATTTAGGGAAGCGTCTTTTTACATCCATTTGGATGAATTTCCAATTTGGTTTATAGCAGCAAATGCTATTAACATCTAATGGATGTAATTCTTGTAACAGGAGATAAGTATCGAAATAATCGAGGTCCCTCATTTTGTCTAAAAAGCCTGTACTCTACAATTTCTCGCTTATACTTTATCTGATAAGACCCCATCAGCTTTTTAAACTTACTTCCTTTTAAAATCCCTTATATCCAGTGGTTTATTTCAATGAAGAAGATCCACCACATCCACCAAGTTTTCCCAAGAATAAGGTTGTGGAGAATTGATTCTAATTTCATTTATCATTATTTACCTTTTTACATTTAACCCTATACCACCCAACCTATTACCAACCAACAGCCAAACACACCACGCTTCTTTCTCCATTGTTGAGGTGGGTCCTCTGACAAGACACGCTTCTTTAAATCTTTTTGCGGCTCATTTCCATAAGAGAAGTTTGAAATCTGGAACAAAAGACTTATGTAATTTTTTCTCTTTGTACTGTTGTTCTTTTAATTTTCCTCTCTTTCGGTGATGTGTTGATTCTTCTATACTCCTCAATGAAGATTTTTTTGATGAATTCATTTTCTCGTACTCTTGGGGGGGGGGGGGGGGTAAGGGAATACATTCTCAAAAAAAATATTCGTTTCACTTTCTTGCTCTATGAAGTTTCTCTCTATGTATATCTATAATTTCGATTTTTTGTACTAAAAATCTTATGCACTAAACTATGATGTGCATATCAATAATACCAACTCCACCGTTTTGGACGCAATCCTAATTTCTTTCCTTAGAGCAAGTCAATAACCTTAGCAGACCCCCCACACTTTGAGTATTTGAAGGAAGGCTCGCTTCTTTCCATAAACTCATAGGGAGTCTTAATCCAATTTCTTATGGGATTAGATATGATTAGCGGTTTAAAAAAACCGCTTCCCCTCCTCCTCCCCCTCGCTTCCTCCCCCACAAGTTCTGTGGAGTCCCAGAATTTAATCCATAAAGCATTTCATCATTTTCGTTTAGAGTTCTCTTTTTCCTATTCGGCAATTCCATTTGATGAGGAGAATATGGTGCAAGTCCGTTTGTGTATAATACCATTTTCTGACATAATTCTTTAAATGTGACTCATATTCACCACACCTCTATCACTTCATTCTTAGACTTTATCTTTTTTGCGTTAATTGATTTTTCATTTTGATTTTCCACTTCGCTTTTGAACTTTAAATTTTTAATAGTCTCATCTTTACTTCTCATTAAGTAAAGATAAGCAAATCTAGTACAATCATCAAATAAAAGTTATAAAATACTTTTAACCACCTCTTGTTTGTATCTAATTTTAATCACAACACATCTAATGATGTGAATTAACTCCAACGGTTCTGTCCGACCTATTTCTTAATAGAAGGAAAGAAGTTTAATTACATTATTTCGCTTCCCTCAATAACATATATGACATTTCTCATTATTTTTAAAATTTAATCTTTTTGGCAAATAATTATTGAACAGTTTTCTCAACGAGTCCAGATTCACTATTCCCAATCTATTATTGCCCTACATTTAACTCACAAATGTAAATAGAAGAATCAGATTTTTATTGCATATTATCAATTGTGTATATGTTACCAACGCCGTTTCTTCCCATTCAATTTAAAACAAATCATCGAAAGGAATTCCCTTTCCGATGTACACTCCGTTCTTAATGAGGACAAACTTGCAGACTCAAATACGCCATTTTGAAGCCATTTTTGCTCAAACAATGATCCAGAGACCAAATTCTTTTCTAATATCATGACCTGTAGTACATTGTTTAGATATCAGTTCCTTTTCCGAAGTCTCTTTCCAAGGATAATCTTTCCATTGCCGGCAACTTTGGAAGTAGCAGATTCCCCTCATAAAGATTGTCCCTCCCTTAACATTTTTATGATAAGGGTGGAACATGTTTTTCTCTCTCTCGGAACATACAGTGGCGGGTTTTTGCTCTCCATATCTACCCACCATTGTTTTGGGATTACTTTTACTCCTTTTCCACATAGTACTTCAGAAATAACCGTGACATAGGTTCATTTCTAAAATATCTCCAGAAAGTTGCTCCATGTCATTCATAAATGGCTGTCAAACTTTCTCCTTCTTGTAATGCCGTATCGGCGTCCGCCTTGGGATACTGCGTATTGCGACTCCTACAAATCCTTGGCCTGGCCTATGACCATGTTTTTGTACACACAATAGCAATTTCCCATGAACTCTTGTCATTCCCGTTTAAGGTTTGACCGCTTGATTTCGCTTCTTATTCTGAACTTTTCTCCTTGGCCACAATGTTCTTTGCCATCCACCACATTAGCCTCTTGACTCTCCCTTTTCCTCTCTTTTTTTGCCGACCTCTCCCCGAAGAAGGAGCAGGATCTCCTATTCGTCCTTATCCTTTGCTTTCTTCTTCAATTTCGGGGCCTCTTCAGTCCTGACAATGATGTCTCAAAAAAAGCCAAAAAATTCAAATCAAGCCCTGCTCTCCTTGCGCTTGTGTTTGAGGTAGTTCTTGAAATTCCTCCTCTCAAATGGTGATAACTTTTCAATCCGAGCAGCCCACTTAGGAATATTCCTCAAGGCCACCCTTCAGGCACGACATTCATGCAAGATAAGTTGGATTCTTGCACTTTCCCTGATGGTCTTGGCGTCGATCATCTGAATTCAAGAAATCTCCCACCTACGAACTTCTTTGGTTCCAACCACAATTCCACCCCAGCATGTCCTCGGCTTTGTACTGTCTGTCCAAAGAATCCCAAAGTTTCCTTGGCAGAGAATGGTACAATACACGTTGTATATGTATTTTCCAAACCTTCAGATGAGTTTTCTTGCAGAGGAAGTCTGCATGCTTTCCTCCATGCTTCCATCCATCCAATTCCAATGCCACCGTTGCCCCAGTTAGACAATCTCCTCTCCTTCCCTCCACAACCCTCTCTTTATGTGCTCTGTCGCCGGCTCCCTTCCTGTCTTCCAATTTCAATGTTGTCAATAGAACGACAAAACACACATCTTTGTTGTCATCAGCTTGAAATAGACCCATTGAGCTTCTTTCTCGGGCCTTTCTCCATGTCAGCAATGACAGGCAGCCGGCCTATTTCACCACGTTGGCGTTGGCATCATATGCATAGTGGTGTTCTCATTCTCACCCACTTTTGTGTTATCACACCCTTCATTTTCTGATAAAAACACACAAATTCAGAAAAAGTATCAGATATAAACTGGAAAAAACAATTCAAACTTTTTATGCTAAACAAAACAGAAACTTTCTGATTATAGAAAATTTTAGTTTCTTTTTGTTTAAAAAAACAGAAGTTTGAAATCAACAAATGCAGAAGAAGAAGAAGAAAACAAATTAGAAACCAAGCCTACTAAGGAATGCAGAATTTAATTTTGCCTGAGGCCTCAGATGAATTAATTCATTGTCCTAGTCGTTTACACCTTTCACCGCGCAGTTGTAGCTCTTACTACTCTTTTTTTCACCTTCCACTCCCCAAGATACAACGACAACGATTTTCTTTTTTCGGTATAGTTAGTACTCCAAATATCACGACGATCACGCTCGAACCTTTAAGTGGTCTTCTCTCCTCTCATTTAAATGAAAAACTAACAGATGATAGATGTCTAGCACTATCTATGTCTTGCCTACTTATATGGATTTTCGTGAATGAATTAGAATAGAATGCTGGTGGATGGTGGAGGATATTTTGATAGAAGCCAACTCACACCTTTCTACACTAACCCTAAGAGGATGCCCCCACATCTTTTTGGAAAGCACCGTCTCATCATATTGGGTAGTGGACGTTTCGTGACTCGCAAATAGCTTCACCTCTTCGTCGGTCCGCTCGATAACAGCTGTTTCAGCTCTAAGGGACCTTTCTGTGGTCACAAATTGAAAATTTGCACCTGTTCGCAGATCAAGAAAACTTCTGGAAGAAATTGTAATAACACTAACCGCTTTGTTTAAAAATTCCGAACGTGTGACCGTTCGCAAAAGGAAGTTAATTTCCTCCCGAGAAAAAAGAACTGTAATTTCTTAATTTAAAAATTAAAATAATTGAATAAATTTTTTCACTTTCTCAAAAAAATTAATATCAATTAAGCCAATGCAACCAAAGCCCAAGCCAAGCCAAGCCCGGCCCCCCGCCTAAACACGAACACGAACCGAACCGGCCGGGTCGGGACGGGCGGTGGCTCTTGTGCGGCTCATCCCAAACAAGCACATGGGTCAAATCCAAAAAAGCCGCTATCTAATGGATCACAGCCTCCTTTGTACCTAAACTCCTCTTCCCCCCCTTTAAAATTATTGTGTGTGCCCAAGGGCCCAATTTACAGAGTCCTACTTGGGCTTTATATATTTCTAACACTTTCCTTTATTTTTCCGAATGTGGGACACACCTTGTCTATCCACATTTTTCCTTTGCCATGGAAGCTATTTTGAGAAACAAGTTCTCATTCAAATTAACTTGGTTTTTGACAAATGAATCCATAAACTTCATTACTCATTTAGGAGAACATGAATTATCATTGTTCATTTAATTTAGTGTACGAACTTAATTAAAAAATATAGTCCAACGCTGTGTTAACAACACACTATTAAAAACCAACTTCTAACAGCAACAACACTGATTTAGGTAGCGACGACGCTCGATTTCATGTGGCACTTTGAAATCCCCCCGGTCTCTGTGAGCTTGGTGGTGGTGGCTGTGTGACAGGCGCCGATGAGGGTCTTCATTTTGTGTGGTCGGTGGTGGTGTGTGACAATGGCAGTGACCGGCGGTGGACAGTTTGGGCCATGACGGCTTGTGGTTTGGGGGGCAGCGGCGGAGGTGGTGGTTTGGGGAAGTGTGTTTTTGAATGATGCAGGGTTAAGCATGTCTGTGTTATGGAGTTAATGTTATTGGTATGGTGACGGTTAACGGGTATGAGTATGGAGTTACATCAACAATAGGCGCTAGATGTCATTTTATGTTAGAAGATACGACAGAATTTGTTGTAGGCAGGTCGCCTAAAGGAGCACGTCGCCATATTACAAATGTAGCCCTGGTCGCCCGTCGCATCATCGCCAATTTACAGCTATATAAAAGCTGCTTCCCCCATTATCTCGAGGTACAATTTAATCCTTACAAACATGCATCTATAGCTCTGTGTTTACATTGCTTTTCTTGTGCTCGCCTTGGTCTGATTCGCATGCTGGAGTGGTTTTGAGCGACCTCATCCCGGTCAGTAATATTTGTTCGTTCTACGCAGGTCGCCCCAGTAGTTATCGAGATCCAATGCCGAGGCGAGCAGAGCAATATTGACTTTTGGTTGCTCGCTCAGTTTTCGACCACAACACCAATAGCATTTTATGTTCTGATGCGATCAATTCACTATGGTTGAGGGCCCCCCAAACCAAAGTAGAATTTTTTTTAGTATACCGTCGCAAAAAAGAAATGTCCATACTTAATGGACAAAGTGAATTTAACCAAACTATATACAAATGGTTATAAACCAAAAGGCAGGCAACTATTCCATCAAGCATTGTAATTCAGTTGCATATGCACAAAGTTGGACTTTTAAAAAACAGTTTCACTAAAAACTACATACAAATTAGTCATTAGAGACTCTTTTACACAACGGTTCTACACTACATTGAAAAGGAAAAAAAAAACTACTCACCTTTTTACAATCTATACACATTGAAAAGGAAAGAAAGAAAAAAACTACCTACCTTTTTACAAACTTCTAACCAACCCAAAAGTACACAACTCCATACTCAACCAACCAACAGAGCACCAAAATGGAGCACTTATCCATAACTCTTCACACCTAGTCAACTTCTTCAATCTTTGGACCACCATACCCACCACCGTTGGCGCCACCATAGCTGCCATCAGGTATCTCATCACCGCCACTGGCACCACCGCCTTGATACATCTTAGAAATGATGGGATTGCAAATCCCCTCCAACTCCTTTAACTTGTCCTCCAACTCATCCATCTCTGCCAGCTGGGTCCGGTCCAACCACTCGATCACCTCCTCAAACGCCTTCTCGATCCTTTGCTTGTCTGAGGGGTCCAACTTGCCCGCAAAATGTCTCGTCCCACCCGTGTTCTCAACATGTTCCTCATGTTGTACGACATCGTTCTCACAACGCGTCTTCGCCTCCACTTTCTTCTTTCACATCCTCGTCTTACAGCCTTGTACCTCTCAGTGTCCTCACCATCTTTCTCGATCTCGTCTTGTCAGGTCTCCCCTTGTAGTTGGTAATCGTGATCTTGTTCTTTCACAACGAATGTCTTGTTCTCCGCCATGACATTCAAAATGCCATCGCTCGATATCGATCCCCCCCCCAAATGACAAGTTTGTTGATTTGCGGGCAACATCTCGAGCCGGGGGGGTTTTTCCAGTGGTACCGGTAAGCTCGACAATTCCCGAGCAAATTGTTGTCCTTAGTCTTCGCTCTTTCGCCTTCATAGACCTGAAGGCAAAGATTAAATGAAACAAAATTGACATACCAGAAAGACTTTCAAATGATGCATTCCAAAATTATGCCCCCTAATTTGTGTAGCACTTAAAAATCAGTTTTTTTTTGAAATTTTATTTTATTAAACTTTTTTTTCCAAAATTAATTTTGATTTAGTTTTTAATTTGTTGGTTCCTATAGTCAAAAGGAACTAAAGTAGGGAGTAAAATTGTGTCAAAAGCTAAAAATGTTCACTAAATACAAAAATTTTCCCAAAAATTCTGTCTCAAATAGAGATTTCGCGAAGCTAAAAGGATCAAAGTAATTCTATTTTGTATGAAATTACTTGACCTGAATTAGCACGCCGGGTTGGTTATCTGAGTAGGTGGAGAAGATCTGCTCTTTCTTGGTCGGAATCGTGGTGTTTCTAGGGATCAGTGTGGTCATGATCTTAGTCACACAATTCGCGAGAAAGGGTGAACGTACGCGCCAGATTTGCGGATTGGCAATTTTTTAATAAATTCGGGCAAAATTCGGCAATTAGATTTTGCGATCCGCGTATTCACTATGTTAGATCAACGAATTCCTCACATACTCCAGTGAAAACCGGACACGTGGTGGCCTTTTGTATCATACGACACAACGCAATGATTCCTACGCATGCCTAGTCCCTCGTGCACAGACTGAAGTATGCACCTACCATCTAGTATACTTGGCAAGTGATAAAGTTACCGACTTTTGCGTAGCCATAGAATGAGGGAGTAAAAATTGGTTTTGACTTTTTGTGAAAAATGAGCTTGCAACCCCAAAAAAAAAAAAAAAAACTTCTTTCACAACTTTAAAATTCAATGTTAATAAATCAAAAAAGTCTATCAAGATTAAATTAGTAAAACATCTTAAATTCACAAAAATTAAAAATTAATTATAAAATATTTACTATGAATTCACTAAAAGTAATATAATATATTTTTTGTGTTATAAATAAATTTATATATATAATAGATTTATTATTTAATGAACGCTCTTACGACGCTCTCAATAGTAGAGTATTTTAAATTGGACGCTTTCCCGCTCTCACTCTCGCTCCCGCTTAATGAATCGGTGACTTAGGTCATGAAGCCTCGGCGGTCTTTAGGCCAAGACTGAGAGGCACGACGTCAAGAAGCAACAAGTCCTGCACCTTCTAGTGCGTCTCGCCGCTTAGGATGGTGGCCTGGACAGTCGCGCCGTACGCACCACCTCGTCGGGGTTGATGCTCTTGCAGAGCTCTTTCTCGTTGAAAAAGTCCTGCAAGAGCTACTGGATTTTGGGGATCCGTGTGGACCCGCCAATGAGAATCACCTCGTCGACCTGACTCTTGTCTTCACGGTTTCCATACACTTCAAAAACATGCCCATGCACAGTTCCTCGAACCTCGCCCTCGTGATCATTGCATAGAACTCGATCCCTTCGTACAAAGAATCAATTTCTACGGTGGTTTGGGACGTGGAGATAGAGCTCTCTTCGCTCGCCTCACACAGCGTTCTTCAACCTCCACAATGCTCTTGCGTTGGCCACTTATTTCCTCCTTGTACTTTCTTGTGAACTAACCAACAAAATGGTGTCACCAAGTGGAGGGAACATTGCGTTATCCGAAGTCCTCTCCCACCCCAAAGGGTATCACCTGTTAAAATCAGACGATTATAAATTTTTGAAAATTCTAAAACAGAAGAGCGTCGAATTCAATATTCAATGCCAAACCATAAAACAACAAACCAAGAAAAATCCGAAAATGATATCTGTAAAAAATTATGAAAAAATTTCGATAGGTCACCTTAATAACCTTCGCTTTGAATCGTGAAATCACCATGGCCCAGTCATTGTCTCTTAAAATTTTTGCCGTTTAAACTTAAAGTCTCAAAGTGCATGATTATGATTATAATCAAACCAGTTTTCTATTTAGAAACAAATAGAACAAATATTAGAATGTACAAGTTACCAATGTTATTTCCAAAACTATGAATTGAAAAAAATGCTTGCTTAATGTCTGAAATCCTATCAAGTAATCAGATTTGGGCTAGCTTGGTTTTTAGATTTTGTTCTTTCCATTTTCAGAATTTTAATTTTTAATAAACTTTTCCTAATCTCTTAACGACAGAGAGCAGAAAATATAATAATTATGTTTCAATTGTGGAATAAAAAATCCGCTAACACAAAATTTAGCCAATTTGTTGAGCCAATGAATTTTTAAATAATTTTTTTTTAAATAAAAATATTTTTAGATTTTAAATTTTTTTCGCTAAGAGAAGTGGTAAAAGTATTAAAATTCTGATGCCAGTTAAATTTTTTATTTAAAGATTAAAAAAAAACTCGAAATAAAAAACTAAAAAGCGAGAGGGTATGAAAGTATAAAATTCTGACCGATCAGTAAAAAAAGATGACGGAAGAAAACTCCGAAAAACTAAAAAGCAGCGACAAAACTAGGCTTAAATATTATTAAGCAGGAAGGCAAACTGACAATAGTCAAAAGTCTAAAAGAGGCGTTTTACTGGCTGGGAGTCGTAAAGTAGCGGGGACGGTTGACGACGGCGTATTAACGGGTGACCCAAAAGGCCTCCGCGATCTCTCTCATCTTGGCCAAGATCATGATGGAGATTTCTCTGGCGATAACATCTTCTCATCGCCTTGTAGAGGACCACGATCATGGGGCTTTCCGTTGTTTTTTGTTGACTGGGCCCGGGGACACCGTTAACAGGGCGTTTGGCGAAAGATTTGCTTTGGGTGAATTTGAAAGGAGGGAGGATTGATGGTGGATTTGAATAAGGGGTGACTGTGATAAGAAGGAGGCCCCACCTTTTAAGAAGAGTGGATTTGTAGTTTAGTTGTTTGAATGGTTGGGAGAGATAGGGAGATTTGAAGTAGATATGATAGGATAAGATGTTAAACGACAAAATTACCCCCATCTATTAATTAGTCGTTAATATGAAATATAATTTATTTAATTAGATAAAATATATATTAATTAATATTTAGGAGGTCACGCACGAACACCGTCGCCACCACCGCACCCTTTTCCCTCCCAATTCACCCCCTCTCCGTCAATCTCTATCTCTTTATGATTTCTTCTAGGCCCTTCACCTTCAGCAAACACCTTCGCCACCACACGACCTACTTTGCCGAGTTCGGATTTCACACCCGATTTATAAATTAGTGATTGGAGCACAATCGTGGGCCAACACCCAGTAATCTCGTCCGGTAATTGCAAATCCGAGTTTGATTTTGTTTGTATTGTTTTGCCAGATTTAAATTCGGGTTCTGGGACTTAATTGGGCCCTAATCTGCAAAATTTCTGAGTTTTTTGTGGGTAGGGAGTGGGATCATCCAGCCAAAAACGAGGGGCACAAAAGTCTTTCACCACCACGCGTCCTCTGCGTGACCACGGACGGGGGGTAGCCATGTCCGTCACATATGCGGCTGTGGATGGATTGGAAGGGCCATCAGGAAGGAATCAGGGAAGAGGAAAATACTCACCAAATTCGGGAGAAGAGGAGAAGCGGGAGACCAAATTCGGATGCCAAACAGGCTGTAAATGGCCCACATCGTCAGGTCTTGTTGAATCGACGGGACTGGTACCGCCGCACCCAATGAGCCGTTCGCATCGTACACCGGCCTACAACCGACCCATTCAAGTTTTTTTTGTCAAAAAAAATAAATAAAATTTAACATATCTCAAGAAATGAAATAAAACAAGTTTTTTTAAAAAAAAAAATCAACATTTTTTTTTCAAAATAGCTGGATTTTTCTAGAACTAGTACAGTAGTTGTTGGAAACAAGCGTGGCCCATGATATGCACGGATTAGTAATTACAACTGTTGTGGTAAAAAATTAGGAGAGCAACCAACAGTCAGTATTACTCTTTTATCTCGGCAGTGGATCTTGGCAAATATATGGGTGACCTGCGCAGATAGAACAAACGTAATTGGCCGGGGCGAGGCCACTCAAAACCCCTCCGGCGTGGAGAATCAGACCAAGGTGACAAGGTAATATACGGAGTTAATCAAGTACACGAGTGTATTTTGTGCGTATTGAGTGTAACCTTTGCTAATGGGGGGCAGTCTTTATAAGTGAGGATTGGAAAGCCGGTGAGGAGATCAGGCCGAGATATTTGGACGGCGAAGTAGGAAGCATATTCCGGAGATGTAGGAGACTTATGGGAGATTGCCGTCTGAAGAGTATCCAGTAATCATAGGTGCGTGGAGGAGAGAGATCTCGCAAATGGGCAGTTCAATGTATAGGATAGGATCTGGTGGAGATTAATCAGATCAAGTATTCTATCTCGCACAAAAAGTGAGGAGGCAGACAAACACTTCGCCGTAATCAACTGATGAGTACCCTTGATTAGCGGCTCTGGGCGAGCTCAGTAGGAGATGACGCGATGAGGTCCCATGCTGAGTGTTGCTCGTTTTACTTCGATTTTTTTTTTTCAAGAGGGTTCGGAGATAATCGTTTGGCGTTCTAATGCGGAGATGGACTTTAAAGGATTGTCGTTCTGGCGATGTGTGATGTCACCTTGGGTAGATCTCCTTAGGGCGAGATATCGAATATTAATAGCGTGAACATTTACCCCACATCAGAGCCCCCTACCGAAGTGTGTTAGTTACTGAGAGGACAACTCGGGACTCAAGTAACATGGTCGTTTGAGGACGGCTTTGCACTGGGATTTCTGATGAACGTGTCTCAACAATGGTGACAATTATCGAGGAGCCCACGTGCAAAAGGCATAAATGGGGAACCTTTTGGCGGCCAATGAATAGATATTTTGGCGGGAGCGATAATTGCTATCTTCGGAACTCGAAGCGCCACTACACCTCAGCTATTATCTCGAGTAGATCTTGACCCTTGATTATCCTTATAAATATAGGATTCTTTTATCTTTTGGCACTTTTTGATTTTGCTATCGAATTCCTGGTTCTGCTTCAACGTATATCTCGACTCGACCGTCTCGCCAACTAATATTTCCAGTAAGTATTGTCACCCTTGCCTAATCGTTTAGAGAAGCATAAATTAGTTTTATCTATGCTGATGAAAGCAATCTACAACTTCGAACTTCTGGGGATCTCCTTAGGGAATACTTCCTAACGTAGATGTTTCCTAGTTTCCCCGCTACAGAATAAAATACCCATGACTCACGGCGAGCTTGATTGCCTGCGGGAGAACCTGTTCTTTCCAATAGGGGTCCAGACAAGGATCCCTGGAAAAGGCGAAATGGTCTTATCTGCTAGTTCGGATAGGTGGCATTCTATGAAGCTGCTTTTCCTGCTGGCTTAAGATTTCCCGTGCCACCCCACTATTAGGCATAGTAGATTTTAACAAATACAAGCATCTGTCCCGCCCAACTTCCCCCCAACGCTTGGCGAAACATTATATCTGTGCTGGTTATATGGCGTTTCCATCGGCCTCACCTTTCCTTGAACGAGTTTAGGTGTCTTTACACCTTGCTTAAGGGTCCAGGGTCAGAGTCGGAGTGGCTATATTTCAAGGCGAGACCGAGCAAGAACGTCTTGAAGGGGGCCCCTAGCAACGTTAAGGGGTGGAAAAGGAGATTTTTCTTTATCTCGGGAGACGACTGGGAGTTCCATCCGATGATTCCTCGCGAGGAAGGGGGCGTACAAGTTCCGAGGTCATGGGGCGCCCCAGGTGAGCCTACGTCTTCGGATTTCTCGCCCCTGATATAATTTGGGCAATTATATGAACGATTATTATTTTCTTAGGCATATGTAATAAATGGCCGGTCTTATCCTTTACTATACCGAGGAAGAGAGGTTCCGCTAGGTCCTTCGAGAAGATAGGAGGGGGGCATTTTCGATTCCATCCGGTGATCCTGAGTTCGATACCTTTCAAGTTTTTTGCCCCCGGCCGAGTCGAGGTACCTTCAAGTGGCGGCGTTAGGCTGAAGGCGAGGTAGGTGGTGAGCCGAGGGCATATTAGGGGAGAGAATGCTGGCTACTCACTGCGGACCACACAATGAGGCTAGCCGTTCCATAGATGTTTCTCCCCTGGCGTCCTTTCCTCCTTTCCCGAGAAGACAGCGTTGAGTTAGCAGGGATTATCGGAGGAAATGCTCTCTCCCCATGCCTCGATTTAGATGTTAAGGCAGTTTGAGGAAGGGACCGAGCCCCTTAGGTCTCACCCTTAGTAGCTTGAGCTGTTAAAGCTCTGGCTCAATCGGGGTTGTGATCAGAGATTTTTTTTTTAAATTTATCCTGTTAATTCTAGGCTTACGTTACCGTTTTTTTTTTTTTTTTTTCCCCCCCTTGACTGCTCAGCTATGTCGGGAGACTCAACTTAGCGAGCT
>VIGQ01001399.1:0-13543 GCA_009663005.1 Actinidia chinensis | reverse complement strand
TCACTAGAGCGTTGGACGAAAGGCTGACTTTGCAACACGAATAAACAGAAGGGGTTACTTTGTTCAATTTTAAGAACTAACGTGAAATTTAGGTGAAAAACTCGAAGGCGTAAAAGTGGAAATTGCCCATTCTCAATTTCTTTTTGTTTTCTCAAAGTTGAAGACTGGTTTTTAGGCATAGATATACCCAACAAGCAAAAAAGATAACGGGATGTTCAAGAGAATAAAAGAACAGAATTAGCCGCCTGAGAAATGCTAATCAAGACTTCGCGGCCATTGGGTGTCTCTAATGGGATGAATATGGGGTGAGTTTATCTCCCAAACGTATCTTTTAATTTGTTTATTTTTTTCAAAATCCTCACTTCATGCACTAATGAAATTTTGTGTGAAACAAGAGGAACGGAGTTCTCCAAATTTCTCCCACTAAACTCCGACGTCCTTTTAAAGCATCTAGATGGCCCATCTATGCCATGTAGGGTTGAGCATGCGTTTTCCAGGAGTTGTCCGCGAGTTCAAATTCAAAATCGTCTCTACTTTCCGGCGGTGTGATAATGGACCGACTCTACCGATTTGCATATTTGAATGGTGTTGGATTAAGGGCTGTAGCCAACAATTTCCAAGTTCACTGGGTCCCATATGGCATAGGTGGTTTATTTTCAAAATAGATCTTTTATTTTTATTTTTTTTGTTCAATTGCCGTTATGGAATTTAAATAATGAAATTTTGTATAAATCAGAGGAATGGAGTTCTCCAAATTTGCTCCCACATAACTCCGACTTCCTTTTAAAGTCTCTAGATGGCCATCATATACCATTAGTAGGGCCGAGCATGAGTTTTTCAGAGTTTTCCGGAGTTCAAGTCTCGAATCCATCTCTACCCAGTGGTGGCAATGACCAACTCAACAATTTGATGTATTTGGAAGTGGTAACTAATGGCTCAAGCCACGATAACTGTCCAAGTTCACTTGGTGCCCATATGATGAATATTAGTGAGTTTTATTTCCAAAATAGATCTTTTATTTTTTATTTTTTGTTCAAGTGTCCATTTATAAATTCACTCTTGAAATTTTGTGTAAATCAGAGGAACGAAGTTCTCCAAATTTGCTCCCACATAACTCCGAAAGGCATCGCTTCATGTTAGAGCTGGTAGTGATCACACGAGTCCATGGCAGACCCAAGCCTGAGGTTTTAGAGTGGTCCGGAGTTCAAAATCCAAATCCGTCTCTACTTTCCAGCTGTGACAATGACCAATAATGAACGACTTGATGTATTTGGAAGGTAAATTAATGACTTAGCCACGACAATTGTCCAAGCTTCAGTGTGCCAATATGTGAATATGTGGTGAGTTTAATTTCTAAAATGGATCTTTTATTTTAATTTTTTGTCAAGTGTCCGTTATGAATTTAACTAATGAACTTTGTGAAATCGCAGAAACAAAGTTCTCCCAAAACCAAATTTGCTCCCACAAACTCAGAGTGGCATCGCTTCAGTCTAGAGCCGGAGATGATCACATGAGTCCATTGGTGGACCTGAGCACTAGTTCTTTTGAGTTGTGTGAAATTGAATCCAGCATCCGTACTTACTTCCAATTGCGGCAATAACAAACTCAAGCAAATATTTAGGTGCGGATAATTAAGCTAGGTATACCATACTCTGTTTTGGCGGAGCATGTCTTCAAAGTTACTACGCTAGTATTCCCTTTGAATTTAGTTAGTAGTTCTCCTTTGTTAATCTACAGCACGTTTAACAAATTCGTAGGAGTTGGATTTAAAAATGATGGGGGGGGATTTATTTTATGTTTTTCTTACAAGCTATTCTGCTTTTTTGTCTTATAAAAATAATAGGTAATTCTGATTTTGAGATTATAATGAAGAGGTAAAAACGATTGTATTTTGGGTTAATAAGAAAAATATAATTAAAACGAGGTTTACTAATCTCAAGTCAAATTGATTTTTGTATGGAATATTTCTCAACAGACGCTAAAAAATGAATGAATTTAAATCTACAGGATAAGTCCTAAAAAATACAATCGTTTGTTTTTTTTTCACAGAATCATGTGACAAAACACAAGAATTTTTTTGAACCGGAGTCAACAAAAAAAAAGGAGAGTAATTTAAAGCAACAAAAAACAAATACGGTATAATTTGGTTATGGCGAGCATCATTGAATGCCAACTTATAGGCGATTTTAGTAAAACTTTTAGTTGTTTGCGGATATATTATTTGCGAATAATCCATGATTTATAATCTTTTCTAATAAAAAGTCATAAGTTTTATGTGTAGCCAGCATTACCCTATTTTTAGTTATATATATTTCTTATTAATCATCTAATAAAAGTGTCAAATCATCACCAGCCACGGAACACCCACTTGGCCACCTCGTGATCGTTGACAACTTTTCAGGCCGTCCAAGCGAACTTCGTCTATAACTTTGCGGATTTTTAGCGAACCTCTGGCGACCTAATCCGGTGAACTTTTTCAAAAATAAATTTCACTATTTAGTATTTTGAGTACAAAAATTTTAAACAATGAAAGTTATTTCTAGAACAAACAATATGAAAGTCACTTATTTGACTTTTCCGGCAAAAGTTTGGCAGATAAGTAAAGGAGGTATATCCAACAAGGTCTGTCGCACCGCTGGAATGAAAAATAGCCTCCGACCGTTAAGGCTCTGGTGGGTTGGTTGGTTTGGGAAAGGATAGGATGCTGGGGATACAGTGATAATAGGAATGGTTTGTAGAAAGTTACAATGGTATTGAGCATGACACTCTTCAACCCCTTCTCCCGTAAGTCCTCTGCTTCCCAAAAGTGAGTACTCAACTTAAGTTGTCAATCCCACCCAAAGGGACGGGTTTACAAATTACGAGTATGAAGTCCTTAAGGGTGTTTTATCATTGATCCCTCTTTGGAAGCCCGACGATTTATGGTTATGGCCAATTATATGGTGTTTTTAGAAAAATGGCTTACATCAAACCGGCCACAAAAAGCTGGAATTACATAGAAGAAGAGGTATCCTTCATTGGTGCCATTTATTGTCTCGGATAAATTCTCTGTTCATGCAGATTGCCTATTTCCCGGTTGCTAGTCTCTGCTTTTTGTTTTTTTTTGATCGGGTAAATGACGTGTAAAAATCAAAAAGAGGAATCTCTGAACATGCCCAGGAGATCGCTGAAGGGCACACGCTATCAAGAAAGCTACAATTGAAACACTAAAAGCTAACACAAGTAGTCTCTGTAGATGTGAGCAATAATGGCACACCAAAGTAGAGGTGGTCCCTCTTTTGACTCCCACTGAAACTTCGAAGGCATATATGGTGGAAGCCTCGTCTGGTAAGACTGTTGCTCGGTCGGATTTTTCTCGGGGTGGGTGGGCGTGGGGGGGGGTGGCTGAGTGAGGTGGGCAAAATGGTAATTTGTCTTACAATAATGGTGCACAAAATCTGACAAGGGAGATTAGTGTAATTTTGCAAACATAGAGGGGTTCTTGTCTTTATGTAAAACCCTCAGGAGAGGTCAATGTACTTTACCCATATATAAATAATAACCTTTGCTTTAATGGTGTTGAAAGAGAGAGAGCCAGCAACGTTTTTTCGTTGATTTGGATTCAGGATCCTTAAATTCCCTTACCTCCTTAGGTTTTTGACACTTTCAGGAGACATCCCATATTTTTCTAAATAACATTAAATTCCTATTAATTGCAATTTCTGATCACACCACCATTAACCAAATATATTGAGGTAAATCTGTTGAAATAATAAACACCTATTTACGAGGATTAAAATCGTCCATTTTCAGGGGCAAAAGCGAAGCAAATAATAAAATTTAATTTTTTTAATATATTTTAAGAGAGGGCTAAAGTATAAAAATTTAAAAATTTAAAATAAATTTTATAATTTTTGAAAAATCAGGGGAGCTATAACCCCTG
Organism: Actinidia chinensis; assembly: GCA_009663005.1. Classification (NCBI taxonomy): domain Eukaryota; kingdom Viridiplantae; phylum Streptophyta; class Magnoliopsida; order Ericales; family Actinidiaceae; genus Actinidia; species Actinidia chinensis. The sequence goes on along the minus strand of VIGQ01001399.1, from coordinate 9,621 downwards.
CTGGTGATGACGTGCTACCGCCCATGTCTAATAATTTGAAGCTCTCCATATAAATTTAGGAATCCCCTCATCAACAAACTCCTGTCCACGTCTCTCTCTCTGTGTCTATATATACACAACACACACACACTTGATCACTTTTCTCTCTCTCTCTCCAAGAAATTTCTTTGCAGCTTCCTTTGTCCCTATCATCTTCATAATTCTTTATATATATATATATATACTCATTATTTGATTCAGAGATAAATCACACCGTCTATTAACACATGTCTAATTAAAGTAGGGTCTGAGGTCCAAAAATTGCGTTTTAAATTTTAAAATATTATATTTTCTACACGCATCCGTTTCTCATAAAATATTTTAAAACTTATTGATCTAAATCAATCAAACAAGCTTCACATTGAATGTTAAATATAATTACTCAATAAAAGATTCATATTGAATATAAATTATGTAAAAATTAACGCTGTAAATTTTTTTTGTTAATATGAAAAATTTCTAATAAATTTGAACTTTTTTTACTATCAAAATATGTATCAAATAGATGAAAGTTTTTCGTTGTATTTATAAATTTTATATGAAATTTTTTTTATGTTACATTGAGAATTCTCCCTGTTTAGAGAGGAATGGGATATGTCTACAGAAAGCGAGGTATTGACTTTGTGTGGCCAGGCAATTGTTAGCCCAACTAACATTCTATTGCATTACCGTGGGCCAGGTTTCAATGCACCTACAATTTGGGCGTCATTTCATGCCGGCATACATTTCAGCACCCAGGAAAAAATGCGATTTATTTTATTTTATCTTTTACAAAATTTTTAAAACTTGCTTTTTTTGGTGGTGTTAGTAATTTTTTTCAAACTTTTATTTAAGTTTTTTATTTTTTTCGATTTTTTCTTGATTATAAGAAACATAATCAAGAAGAAAAATTGAAATAGATTAAAAAAAGTAAATAAAAAATATAATTACTATAACACAGTGATAAAATCCCAATAGAAGAAACTGAAAAAGTCCTCCAAAAACAAAGATAAAAACTGATATACTAATTGAATTACAGGTTTTTAAGTGGCTTCTTTTTTTTTTTCATTTTTAAGGACTTTTTTCCCTTTTAGCATTGCCATATTCCTTTTCTGAGTTTCTAATTTGATCAAAATTAACTCTTGAACCAACATAAATTTTCATTTATATATCTTGACATAAACAAGTAGTTCCTGTAAAAAATACTGGTAAACCATATTACACGAATTATGACTCTTTTAAAAACTCTATATCCCGCAATTAGGTACGCAGGATAAAAACAAATCCTTAAAGAGTGAATATAAAAAAAATGGGTGAAGCAATGTTGACATTGTTATCCATACTTGACTGAACACTGTTTTAAGCGACATTACACCCTCTTCATCAGTGGGTCAGACGTAATTATGAGGACCTCAGGAGGCGAGGTCTATGTTACGCCTTGACCTTCATTGAGATAACTTATTCAAATAAAGAATTGAAAAATAAAAAAATTGTTTTAATAAAAAAAATAGTTACTATTATGCTTATTAATTGTTTATTCGTTTTTCTCGTTTCAAACATTTCGTCATTTTCTTAGCTTTAGTCTGAACATCGACGCCACTATACTGGGCAACCCCACGGTTTAAAAACAACACGAAAAATTGAAGGGCCGAGCTTTTGCTTTGATCCACGTGACAGCATGCACAACGAAGCCCTTGTTGTACCGTTGTCCCGTTGTACCCATCATCATTCTTGATGAATTTAGACCAAAATAAATAATATAAAGACAACTAACTTAAAAGTGACATAACATGAGTTTCTAAATACTTATTAACATAATAAAATATTTACATGTTAATATAATTTTTCATATATATATTTTTTATTTATGTATAATTCATTATACTATATTATATTGATATATTTATCGTATGCTTCATGCGGTTCCGGATTTCGGTTTAACTTGGTGACCCGTCCAAACAAATTTTTGTTTTGTTCACTCATCAGTCAATTTTCAAAACTTGCTTAAGAAATCAGAATATTTTGTTTCAAAAGTATATATATATAGGAATTACCCGTGCCCAATAGTAAAAAATCAAAATAATTTTTTTTATCAATTTGATGATTTGTCATACAGAAGAACAAATAAAAAAAATCACAAATAAGATAAACTCTCAGTATTTCTCAAAGAATTAACTAATCTCATACCCAACAAATCTAAAACTAAATAGTAGAGTTGTTTTCTCACTCCTTGACCACCCCACCCCCCGATCGAATTTTTTTGACTTTCAATTTTACCATCAATCTTTCTCAAACTACAATTTTGCTATAAAACCTTTTTATTTTTTTAATAAACCCGTTATTATTTTTTTAAACCCATAAATTTTTTTTTTACTTTCACTTCGAATTTTTATATATGATCCAATTAATTATATGATGAAATTTATAACCCGTTATTTTTTTTCTTTTATACCGCCTGATGTTTTTTTATTTGTTACTTGCACTTTAAATTTTTATATAAAAAAAAAATTATGATAAAGTTATAATTTTTTTAGCTCTCAACTTATGGTTGTTATAAAAAGAACAAAAAAAATTAAAATTTTTAATCTTTTTAAAAATGTTTGATGGGTTGATAGACTTATATGGTATTTGTTATTTGTTACTTGCTACGTGATTGAGGCACTAGTTCCTTTGTATAAATTAATACATGAGTTATTGTTAGTTATATCCATAAATAGTTTGCTTCTATTCATTGAGACCGAATGAGGAATAGTAATACTTTTCTAGACTGATATCGGAAACGAACCAGTCGTAGAATTCAATATTACAGAAGAACAGTACTTATCTAATTAATATCTCCTCCAAAAGCAAATATATATTTATGTTGTATCTTACTTATATAAAAATTCCGCAATGAAAGTAAAAAAAAAAAATCAAGGATATTAAAAAAAATCTCAAATAAAAGAACATATAACTATCAACCCACTGAAATTTTAAAAAAATAAAAAATCTGATCATATTTTTCTGTGGTAAAAAACCTAAGGTGAGGAATAAAAGAATTATAACTTTATCATAATTTTTTTTATATAAAATTCGGAAGGAATGGAGATATTAAAAGAGAAAAATAAAGAGGGACTTATAACTCTTTTTAGAAAAAACATTATGATATAAAAATTAGGACCCTTGTGAAAGTTAACAACCACCAATGAAAGGGTATTAAAAAGAAATATAAAATGCGTGGTTGTGAAAGTGAATAGAGAGGAGATGGATGAGTGTAGAGTTAGATGGAGAGCGACATGGGAGGAAAGAGAGAGTGAAAGTGATATTTTTTTGGGGAAAAAATTATAATTTCAGGTGAAATCTCAGTCGTGAATTAATTCAAATTAAATTTTTTTTTTTTTGTAACCGTAGCTAGCGAGAGATAAATTTAAAATTCAAACGTACTTGTGCTTTGTATTATACTAGTAATTGCCCGTGCCCACAGGCACTATGCAAAAAAAAAAAAAACTCTTATGCGTATTCATTAGAGTTTTACAACCTAAAAAAAATATAATATATAAACTTCAATTTTTAAAAATTGAATATCAGATTTGTGTTAACATAACCAGTTCAAGGAAGAGTATTCATATATTCATATAAAAATTGAAGATCAGATTTGTGTTAACATAACCAGCTCAAGGAAGAGTATTCATACATCATATAATTAGTGATCCTTTTGCAATTATTCTTTTTTAAGTTATATTTTTTTTTGAAGAAATAATCTATTAGTTTTGTAGTCTTTTTCCCTGGATATAACTTAAAATATAATTGATTTCAATGCTCATCGATCAAGAACTCACAAATTCGTCTCAAAAATAACCAATAAAGGCCGCCCAAATCCAGCAATTTTTAAAAGAAGGGTCTTAATTATGTTATTCTGTGTCTTCTCTTCCTTAAACAATTGTAAAGCTACCTGTTCTAGATTTTAATCAGCTCCTCTCTTCCTTCTTGTATTGGGGTTGGTTGTTGGTTTTTTTTATGTTTTCTTTCCTTTGGTTGGCTTTTTTTTCTTTTTTTTTGGTTTTTTTTTTTGTTTGTTTTTTTTTTTTTTTCTTTTTTTTTTTTTTTTTAGGCCTATTCCTTTTTTTTGCTTGTAAGCCTCAATTTCTTCTGCGTATTTTTTCTGTTTTTGCTTGCCCTCAGCAAATTTTCAGTGAATTAATGTCAAATAAAGGGTAAGATCTTCGATCTTTAACAAATTTCCTGTGAATCAATGCTAGGGACAGTGTCCATGCAATGAGCGTGCATAATTGATCCTTGATATGGATTGATTTTTTTTTTTTTAGAAATTATTATAACATTGATCTTGTTTCTTTATTTCCTTGAAGATGAGTGTCCTCCTTCCTGTTCTCTTATTTATTGATCTTTGTATGTAACCAAACAAAAGGCTAATGGGTTTACCCTTAGAACGCTTGTGTACAGAAGTCTCCCTCTAGACCCCCCCCCCCCCATTCTGCAAACCAAAACCCAAAAATGCCATGTTCTAAGCAAGATTCACCCTTGGAGACACACACACCACCCCCCACAAAAAACGTTTAAGAAACAAAAAACATAGCAAAGGGCATTTACCATTCCACTCCCGCCCTGATCAACAAAAGAACCCTATAGGACTTTGGGGGGGAAAACAGAGCAAAAATGACCAATGGGGTCCTGAAAAACCTCGGCTCGCAATCACAAAACCCCACTTTGGTCCTCAAGCTGCAACAAAACAGAGTGCATGTGTGGTGTAGTATTAATCAATCGCATGGTTTTTTGTTGGTAATTGGGACAGACTACAGAGGTGTGAAAGAAGTCTAAACCCCAGACTAGAAATAATTGCAATCAGCTAACAAATCGGCTAAAAGAAAAGATTGCCTTTTTGGACTGGTGTGTTGTGTCTTCCATTCTTCTCATGAAGGAACTCCTCTTCTCCTCTCTCTCCTCTCCTCCCTCCGCTCCTCCAAATCAGTTTGTACTTCTGAAAAGATCCACATCAAACAACCACCTAGATTCAGAAATCAAGATTTCATCAAAACCCCTATCCATAAATCAAGTTCATACATACAACCAAAAAATTGGGGAATAACCAAGATCATCTCTAGTTTCCCTTTTCTTATGATTTCCTTTATTTTCCTTACATTTCGCAACTAACAAACAACAGCGAAAAAAATTGAAATCTAAAACAATAAACCATGTGAAAAAATAAAAACACAGATTGAACGACTGGGAAGTCTCAGAAGATAATAAAAATCAAATAACCATCAAAACCCAGATCCAAAATCAGATGCACTTCAGTTTTCTTTCTTAGGCTTTCTTTCTTATTTTTCCTAAATTTTCTCAACAAACAAACGCAAAAAGTAAAGAAAAGGAAAGAAAGAACATCAAGAAAACCACAAACCATGGTGCTGTTTGGAAAGAGAGAGAGTATTGTGACTGTTATATTGGTGTTGGGGGAGAGGGGGTTCAACAGGCAGGGTTGGCGTGTGAAAGAGGAGTGACTGTGAGGGTAGAGAGTTGGTTTGAGAGAGAGGATCGCAGTAATTGGACCGTGGTTTAAAGTAAACTTAATTTTCAACCAATGGATCCAAAAATGATGTTTTTTGGGCGGAAATCAATAATTGAAGGTGACATCTGAGCCGTTATATCAACACAAATGTATTTAAGAAACCGTCAGATAGCGAGAGAATATATTTGAGATTCAAATGTAGTTTGTGATTGTTATAATACAGGCTCGTATTTCCCTTGCCACACGGCACTACGCAAAAAAAAAAAAAAAAATTAAAAAAAATTCAATTAATTTGAGGATATCCTACATTGTAGTAAACACATAAAAATAAAAATAAAAATAAAAAATAAACATAATCACAATAAGGTAAACCGCACAAGTAACGATTTCTTTCTCAGAAAACTACTAATAGAAGTTAAAACTAATATAAAAGAGCTGCTTTTTTTTTTTTTCCCTCGACCAACGGGCCCACCCTCATTGATGTGACATTTGTTTTTAAATACTTTCAACTTTTACACCGGGCTCAATTCCCTTCTTAAATGATAATTTTGCCATTCAATTTTTTTTTTCTTCTTTTTTTAATACCCGCTTTATTATTCTTTTTTTTTTTCCTTTTTACTTTCACTTCTTAATTTTTATATTAAAAAAATTATGATAACTTTTTATAACCCTTTATTTTTTTCTTATAAGCTCATTGCTTTCTTGGTTTTTTTTTCTTTTTACTACTTTCCTTTCAAATTTTTATATAAAATATTATTATAAATTTATAACCTTTTTTACTCTCACCTTATAACTTTTATATTTACCCTCAATTTCTATTCTTTCCTTAAAAATTTTATAACTAATCAATCACCATCGAATTTTTAAAAAAAAATTTATTAAATTTTTGAACCATATTTTTTTTTCTTTCGTTTATAAAAAAATATAGGGGAACTACCTTTACTCCCCTGTGGTTGACCCCAAAACATATAACCCCTTTGTGGTTTAAAGTGAACAGATTGACCTCCAAGTTTTGTTTGAAACTTGTTAGGCACATAACCTCCCATTGGTAAAAAATGGCACATAACCCCCCCTGTTGTTTGAAAAAAACACATATCCCCTTCTGTGCTTTGAATGTTCACTGGGCCAATCCTGCCAAAAGTCAAAATTTTTGGGGTCAAATTGACAAATTAAAAAATTTTTGAAGACAAAAATGACCATAACCGAAACTTAAAAGGGTCTCAAAATGTAATTTACAACAATTACAACAGCAACTCTAGAGACCAATCTGTCAATTATTAGTAATTCTAAAGGATCAAACTATAATAATTCAGAAACTATATGACCAACTGTAATTATCAAAAAGTCTAGGACTGAAATTATAATTTACAGAAACTTTATTGGGAGTAGAGGCAATGAAAAAAAGTTGGTGGTCACACCCCTTACTGTTCACGCTGACCTTTATTATTATATATATATATTATTATATGTATTATATAATGTATATATATTTGTCAATCAATTTGCACAACTTTCAATTTTTTTTATTAATTTGTATGAGATAACAAAAAGTGATACACATGACATAAAAAAAAATCTAGTTGTCATAAAGTGGCCTCACAACCTTGCTTTGTTGCATCAGGCTCTCTCAGGCCTTCAGGGGCGAATCATAACACGGGCACTTAAAATTGGGCTCAGGCTCGACCTATCTTAATTCTTGACTTGAGTCAAACAAGAGCTTTACGGGCATGAATCGACCGCGCGGACCGGCGGGGGGACTTTTGATGGGGGGGTACCTTAATCAGGTCCGTTCTAATAATAGAAGCATTGTGCATAGATCCTTTTGACTTATTGTTGCGTCCTCAAGGACAATTATATCCTATCAAATATGATAATGTCTCTTCTCGGATTGGGGGGGGTTTGGTTTTTTCCCCACTAAAAAAACCCTTCAATGAATCTCTGTGTCACCAAAAAAGGACGACAATACCATTATCTCCCTTGGAGTTTCGCTTGCGAAAATCGACCTCCTTGGAAAAATTTTATATGTTTATAGTTTACATTTTAGGATCATATTCAATTTTGCATAATACTTTTTCAGATATTGGTATCTTATTTAGTTTTTAACGAGAGTAGTCTTCAATAAATTAAAAACATATTTCTACTATTTTCTCAAAAATTATTTTTTTCACTTTGTTATAAGTGTCTTCTTGGTCTGAGAATTAAATGAAGGGTTGTCCATAAGAGCATTGACAAAGACCCAAAGATGGTTCTTCAGAGCATGGTCTTCCACCAACCAATTCTGGGTTCATCTCACGTAATTGTTTCTATGGCTATGTATACTTCTCTTCATATTTTTCAAACAATAAAAAACAAATTACCTCTTAATTTATATTATTAAATTGTATTTATGAATACACCACTTAGCTAATAAATAAAACATATTTAAGAAACACGCATATTTAACTTCTTAGTTAAAAGAGATGAACAAGCATAATAAATAAAAAATAGTTAAAAGAGATGACAAGCATAGTACTTTTGTTAAAAGAGATGCAAGCATAATAAATAAAAATATTAAAGAGATACATAAATTCTGGCTGGGTTCATTTTTTTTTTTTTTTTTTTTACTTTAGGGGCTTTTTAATCTAAAGGTCCTTCAAATAGTAAAGGAAATGAACAGTGATAAATTCTATGAGTAAACTGAAAAAGTCCTCTCATAGCAATTGCATTTTTATTTTCTGATTTTTATTTGATCAAATTAACTGATCCCCCTCCTCCGTAAGTTCCTTTATTATCTCTTGCTAAACAAATAGTTTTTGTAAAAATATTGAGAAAACGGAATTAACAAAACACGAATTATACTATTTTAAAACTCTAATTCCACAATTAAAACTTCTATCCAAGCAAAATTTAGAAAAATACAAAAATCAGGTGAAGAGGTTGAATTTCAACACCTTTAAGAGAGTGGGTCAGTGTAAATATCAGGACCACAGGGAGGGGTCTGCTTTATTGAGAAACCTCACATGAGGTAGGTAACTTGCCCTTCAATTTGAACTCTTTTTCAAATAAAAGAATCAAAAAAAGTAAAAAAAAATGGTTTAATAAACAAAACAAATTGTTCCTATTATGCTTAAAGCGGAGCTAAAAAATAATTTTAGTGAAGTCAAACTCGTAAAAATATTTTTGGGCGGGGGTCCAATTATATTTAATAAATATATTCTATGAGTAATTCTGATTTTTTTGTGAGATCAATTATATAATAGTAAATTAATGTAAGAACTAATAATATATTTTCTATTAAAAAGGATCAATTGACTCCACTTATTTTATGTCCTCAATCCTCTCATTATTCTATTTAGTGTTTATTCTTCTTTTTCGCATCAATATTTTTTCTCTTGCGGAAACTAACCTTCAAAGATTCGTTAAAAATATCAAATCATGAAATGTATGTGAACTGATTACTAAGGAATCTCACTCCTCTAACAAATCCCTCCTGTCCACCTTTTCTCAATCTCACTCATCTCGCAGTTCGGATCCTCCAAAGTTTTTGTTTGGTAAAGTGGTTTCAAAGCATTTAAAGATCAAAATGATATTTTAATTAATCAAAAAATAACTCATTTTATGTTAATAACCAAAATGAAGTCGTCTTTGTCTTTTATGTGTACAAAATAATATTTTTTATATTTTAAGACTGCTTCACCAAACAAAAACTTGATCCAAATCAACTCCTCTACAAACATCCACCTCTCTCTCTCTCTCTCTCAACTCCTGTTCACATTTTTCTCTAATATTTGTCCACCTTTTCTCTCTCTGTCCACCTCATTAATATTTGTCCAAAACTCCTATCCACCTTTTCTCTCTAATATTTGTCCACCTCTCTCTCTCTAAACTCATGTCCACCTTTTCTCTCTAATATTTGTCCACCTTTTCTCTCTCTCTAAACTCCTATCCACATTTTCTCTTTAATCTTTGTCAACCTCTCTCTCTAAATTCCTGTCCACCTTTTCTCTCTAAACTCTTGTCCACCTCTCTCTCTCTCTAAACTCTAATTCTAACTGCCTGTCCCACTTTTTTTTTGCTTAAAACGCTTTGTCTAGGCCGTTTCTCTCTATAACTGGCTTGTC
>VIGQ01001397.1:22500-30000 GCA_009663005.1 Actinidia chinensis | reverse complement strand
AAATCCAAATAAGATTGTTTTAAGATAAAAAACGGGCAACCGCTTATCCTAGTTTTTTCCTTTCTCAGTGTCGCAAGGACCGAAGCAAACATAGCAATTGGGCCAAAAAGATTTACCAAAAGGCATCTCACTTTCAAAATAATCAATTGTAATATTGTTAAAGTCATTCCAATACTGCCTTCATTTGTTTTCAAGAACTTCTTAGAAATTTTCCCTCTAAAAAGGAAACTGCAGTGGAAGATAGATTACTTACTAAGCCGCCTTTACTGCCACAGTGATGCCTTCCACCACTAATTGCCATAGGCAGTCCGCAATAGAAACACAGCTGTCCAAGACAACCTATAAAATATGAAGCAGTCCTTGGTATTGGAAAAAGCCTAGAAAACAAGAACCAATAAAACTATAAGAGAGTAAAACAGGGATACCTACTTAGAGGAAAGGTGAGAATCACCGGTAGTCATGGTCTTCAAACAAAAAGTATGAAAGGTGAGTAATTGCTAGTTCTATTTTTTTTTATAATATGGTAAGCTAATATTTACGTTTCACGAAGTTTTCAGCAGAGACAAATATTTTTGTTTCCTTGGAAACCATTGTATGGCATATCACATCCTGTTAATGAGTTCCAAAGAATGGAAGAATTTAAATTACAAAATAAAACATGCAGAATAAGGAAACACCTTGGACTAGATGACTATCCTCCTTTGTGGTGAACAAGCTCATTATGATGCACACATAATATGATTAGGGAGCTAAGTGCCAAATTATATATGACAAAATGACATTCCAAACTCCAAGAGATGGAAGAAGTTTCAATTACAAATAAAAAACATGCACAAGAAGGAAACACCTGGGACGAGATTGACTATCCTCCTTTGTGTGAACCAGCTCATTATGATGCACACATACTATTATTATACTAATTGCCAAATTTATAATATGACAAATGGGACATTCCAAACTCCAAGTGGTGGAGCAGCCACTGAATTTTTTTCCTGATATTGGTCCAGTTGTTGAGGGTCTTCTATCTGCTGCCAAGTCCTTTAGAAGGGATTATATGACAAAATGGAATCCAACTCCAGGGTGGAATGCAACCACGGATTTTTTTTCTGATACTTGGTTCAGTTGTTGAGGTAATTCTATCTGCTGCCCAATCTTGAGAAGGTTTAATGTCACATATTCGTCGTTGGGAAATAGACTTCTAATGGCTTTGCTAGATTGCTTGGCTGCTGATGAGAAGAGTTCATGCTTGGATGGAAGAGGTTCCCTCCCCTGTTTCTCCTTTTTTGGCTGCTGAATTTGTTGCAACTATCAAAAAAACAAATAACCTCCAACTATATAAAGACCTATAATATCATATTGGAGAAATTTGTTCACCCTATTAGCGAATCTGAGTTAGAAATGGAAATTTTTTATTAGTACCGTCAGAGTTTGTATAATAAGAATTTTTGAAGTTGACTCTTAGTACAAGTAAGATTAATGAATCCCATGGTATGCTCTAGAGGTCTCCTATCAGTAGCCCACGCATCTCATTGAGAAAGAAAGTATAACGCATTGAACTTCCTGCCAAAAAAGACATAAGCACACAGTGTCAAGACTACCAAATTTTTTTCGCGGTGATCTTTCAATTAAATTTGAGCAGTGAATTTGAAGGGTGTAAGAAAAACAAAAGACTCTCATGTAATTGGCGAGGTACTGTTGTCCAGGGGAACACCTCAATCGCTGAGCCTTTTTTAGAATAAGAATCCCGATTCGGATCCTTTGTTGTGTTTCCACTGTCTGATCTTGTTTGTAGTTTTCTACCGCACCAGACACGTCAACAAGTTGCTGATTCATCAAATACATAAGCTAGAGTGTCAGAGAATACCAAAATTTCACGGTTATCACTTCCAATAGAATTGAGTTAATGAGTTTTAAAGTGTAAGGCCCAAAAAAGACTCACTGTAGTTGACTAGGTACTAGTGCCAGGGGCAACACCTCAATAACAGAGCGTTTTTTAGATTAAGATAATAGGAGTCAGATCCTTTGTGTGTTTCTCTCTGTTGTATCTTGTTTGTGAGTTTACCACCCCAAGACACTTCAAACACTTGTTTGATCCACCAGACACCTGATAACATTATTTGAAAGAGTAAATCTAGAAAAAGAAAAGAATAAACAGTCTGAAGTCTATGAGGGTTCAGCTTTCTTAATGTCATCTTCTTTGGTTCTTCTCCCTTGCCACAACTTTTAAAAATATTGGCTCCATTCATTTTATTTGGGTAATAACGATTGAATTGAAGGACAACCTTCTTAACCTATAGCGGCTGGATGTGAAACTCTTGAAAGTTTCTCCTTTTCCAATTCTCTCTTTTAACTGGCAAATCCCACTTGTGAGCAAAAAACTTATAGAATTTCTCAATGATTTGTTGTTTCTGTTTTTTCTTTTTATTAAGTTATCAAAAAAGAGAGGCATGTGAACATGTCAAGGTCATACGCATGGTCTAAAAGCTAAACTGGGCCATTTTTTTCAGACATGTCTATTTTAGCATGTTTGCACCCATATATAATACCCATGAATGATGCAGAAACATAAATAACATGGTTTGGGTTCTCATAATACCCTTTACCCTTAGAGTTTTGCATCATTCTAGTATTAATTGAATATATAAATTTTACGATCAACATGAGTTTAACAGTATTTTGGTGCTATGTCAGGACCGAATCATCTTCCCATTCTTACTGCTTGAATATTGCCGATAGCTTGTCGGGTTCTCTCCTTGTGTTGGAAGGGTTGCCCTCTTGATGTGTGTGTTCCTATCTTTACAATAAACAACTCACTAACCCCGAGTAAACCCCTAAGGTTTAGGTAAATATTGTGCTTTAATAACAAATTTGGAGGAATTTTGTGATGTGAAGACCCACTTCAAAAAAATCTCTCTATCGAATGGATTTCTCACCCAGTGTATAAGAATTAATTGGTACAAACTAATTGGATACAACCTTGTAATATAGAACGGATCAACACTATATCCCAGGCAATAACAGACTCCTTGCAAACAAGCCAGAGGTACAAATCACAATCCTACATTAACTGATAATTTTGAAAAAAATTCCATGACTTACCTTTGAGTTTGTGTTCACTTTTATGTCAGTGGGGATGTTCTTGTTCTTCAGCTGGGCACCAACATCGGCCAATAACTCACCTTTCTTAATTCCCGATGAAGAGCATGGACATGTAAAAACACAAAAGATCAGAATGTTACAAAATCAAATTAGTTACTTTTAGAGAGCATTATCGTCATCTAATGAGATTTGTAATGTAATGTGAATGAACAATTACAAGGACAAAATCATCATCATACTAAAGATGAATGTTGCAAGACATTAAGTGTACACACATGAATAGATACATCCCTCTGCAAATACCTGATAAACCTTTGGATTACACTTACTCCTCCCACTCCATGCAAGATAAACCCCCTGATCTCTTACATTCAAAGTGAGCTATTGTTTTTGCTACACTTGGCACATACGGACTGAAAAATCTTCAAACTGTGAATACCTATATTTAATTATTTAGTAGCACGGTAATGAGATTGAAATCTGAAAGTCTATCATGAATAAAAGGTCACTTAATATGCACACACTAACCAAAATCTCTCACAGTCTTCCATCATGATTGTTCTTGAACTGTGAATTAAAGAAAGTATGACACAGATCCATTGAAATTAGAAATAAACTCAGAATTGTTTTACCAATAGAAAGTAATATCACCTTACGTATGAGGCTTTAAAGTTTTAAAAGTTTATCAAAAAAGAAAAAAGATCAATTAATATTACATGCTAACCTTAACCGGTTCACAATCTTTGTAACAAAATCTTCATACCATTGTTCTTGGCCTGTGAATAAAACACAATTAATTTGGCAAAACAAAAAAAACGAACCAACTGAAATTAGAAACAAAACACATAATTGGTGAACACAGAGGAAGTATATCACCTACGTTGAGACTTGTAGATAAATTGTATCGCAGAAAAAAGGATCAATTATTATCAGACACTGACTAAAGTTTTCACAATCTCATAGCGAAATCTTCATAGTGATGGTTCTTGACCTGTGAATAAAACATCTGCAAAACCAATTGAAATTTAGAAAACAAAACCCCGTCCATATGCAGAATCAATGGAAATTAAAACAAAATCCCAACATATTTAGAACCAATTGAAATTAGAAACAAATCCAACTATGCAGAACCAATTGAAATTAGAAAGTAGATCCCCTTACGTCAACTTGAAAGCTGAAAGTGTATCAAATGAACAAATGATCAATTAAAATTTCAGACATTGACCAAAAGTTGTTCACAATCCAAATTAGAAACAAAATCCGGACATATGGAGAATCAATTGAAAATTAGAAAGTACATCACCTTATGTACACGTGAAAGCTAAAAGTTTATCAATGGACAAAAGGATCGATTATTGTGCAGACACTGACCAAAAGTTGTTCACGACCTTAATAGCGAAATCTTCATAGAGATTGTTCTTGAACTGTGAATAAAACATGTGTAGAACCAATTGAAATTAGAATCAAACTGAGAATTGGCCAAAAAAGATAAGATAAAGAACAATCAATTGTTAATTCAAAATCACTGTATGAAATTAAAAACTTAAAATAATTTGGTTTCCTCAACCGAGACAAAGGAGCAGCAACAACTGCTTAGTTCTCCAATGACAAAACTTTGTCCAGTGGCAAATGGCCATAATAGGGGGGTGGGGGGGCGTTTAGGGTAACAAAAAATAAACCAAAAGCAAAAAAAAAAGCTTTCCATCATGCTCAACATAATTGCGTGCTCGAACGCAAAATGGAAAGCCGTGTATGCTCGACAAAGAAGTCCATAGATCCATGCAGTTTCCGGCTCAAATGGAATCCCATACTTCTCACCAATGCAAAAATATAATCATTGTTCAGAAAACATATAAATACTATAAAGCATACATGTTTTGTCACAAATAGATTTCCATAGAAATGCATCCCCATTCTGCACAATGCAAAAATCCATACTTGTTGAGCAGAAAGTATTAAGTCCAAAGATTCCATAAAGTAGTTCAAAGATTCCATAAAGTAGAAAAGTCAATAGAATCCATATAAATCTATGTGTCGTTTGGAAAAAGATAGAAATACATAAAAAATCAAGCGTGTTAGGCACAAAATAGAAGTCCATAGAAATCGCTCGACACAATGTATAAATCCATACTGAGACAAGAAATCCATGCTCGACACCTGCTCGATACAAAATAGAAAAGCAAACATCCTTGACATAAGAAGTCCATGCTCCACCACAAAGATAGAAGTAGTTTTCATTAAATCCATGCGTGTTCCACTTAAAATAGAAGCCCATAGAAATCATTCGACACAATGTAAAATCCATAACTTTAGTGAGACAAGAAATCCATGCTCGATGCAAAATAGAAAAGCATACATCCTTGACATACGAGTCATGCTCCACCACAAAGATAGAAAAAGTTCATGAATCCAAAAAAATTTGGGAATCCATTATATGTCAAAAAATACAGGGATGAAGAAAGCATGCCTTTAGAAATGATTGGACACCATTCTTTCCTTCTTTTCTGTTTCTTTTTTTCCTTTTGGGTCTTTTATGTTGACTATGATTTTTTCATTTGAAACAAGTTTAAATCATGTTCCATACCTTTTGAAAATGACCGACTTAATGTTGTGCTGTCCACGATGTGAGTGGACCTACCAATCAGGTGTGGAAATAGTGGTGATGACCACTGCTTCATCTCTCCCTTTTTTCATGTAGATCCTCATAAACTCCACCCTCAGGGGCCTTTTGCCACGGGATGGACATCGAGTCAGTGGCAAAACTAGTAGAGATTGTCAGAAATAAACAACGAACTGCATTATCTAATAATCGCAATCTACTAGGCCCTCTAGATGGTGGTTTTATAACCGGTAAAAATTCCAGCCCCAGATGTAAAAAAATGCAACAAAAAGCTGGTTTTTCTAATCAACCATATAGTAGACTTTCTAGCGCAACTTAGATATTAAAAGAAAAATAAAAAAGATAAAATCATCCATGTGAAAGTTTCTATTTCTATGGAACTTGCTGAGAAATTTAAAACATCACTCAATTCTAAGTGTATGTGTTACCTTGCGATCTCATCTTGACTTTTTTGCCTTTTCAGCATCTAATTAAGATCTGCAAGTACTGCAAATCACTGACATTGGTCTAGGTTTAAGGAGGTTGCAATCATGGATGGTCCTTTGTGTTGTGCCCATTTAGACTCACGTTCTTCCTTCCAAAATTCTTTTGTCTCGTACAAAAATCTGCGCCAAATGAACATTGATCAACCTTAAATACTTTAAATGTCCAGGCCCCATTACGTCCGTGGACAGGGCTTGGGACTCAATCTTTTTGGTCTCTGGCGGGCACCGGACCGACAAAAAACGGTTTGGGTCGGGCCAGCTCGCCCATTGACGACCCTCATCTTCACTCATTCTCACCTTTTGCTGGCTTATGCACGTCCGCCACCAAAAGCCTCTGATTATTCCAAACCAACCTGCATGTGATGGTGATTACTTCATAAAATCCTCTATATAGATCTTAGTTTCCATAAATCCTGACTTGTATCTCAAAAGTCTTCTCTTGCAATGAATGTCATGTTTGAACCCCACATGCAGTGCCAAAACTCAAGAACAGAAGCAAATGATCCTACCGCAGAAACAGTTACTCTGTCTAAGTTCAAAGTCAAGTTGATCTTTGCAATTCTTAATATCACCTCAACATTTTTTTCTTCTAATACCTAGCTTTGAAGATAAGTATGGCACTCGGAATCATATACTAGCAGAATTTATTCCTTCACAGAAGGACACATGCTTAACTTTCTTCCAAACTTTTAGCATGCAAAAAGAGAACAATGGATAAATATCTGTCCTATGAATATGCATTTCATTGCTCTTAAAAGTTACGGGTAGAATAGATAGATATACAGTAGAAGAATAAACTCGGGTAAACACGACTTCAGGGATAAATCTGTAGAGATATAGTTTAATAACCCCATCTCCATTGCCATCAGCATGTGAGAGATACCCTGGTGGCAATTTTGCCTTGCCATCTTTAAAATCACATAATCATGTATTCCACACGTGCAAAAACAAAAATAAAAAAGAGAATCAGCAAATCTAATAGCGATGACTTTATGCCACACAATGTCCCTATCAAACAACAATAGATAACCAAATCAAACCAACAGTTAAATCTAATTTTTTTTAAGAATAAAATGGGTAACCGCTATCCTAGTTCCCTTTCTTTCATTGCTCAAAAGTCTGAAGCCAAACAAAGCAATTGACACAAGATTTACCACAAGGCACACAACTTCTCAAACAATCATTGTATAATGTTAATAGCATTTGTTTCAAGAATTTCTTGAACTTTTCTCTCAAAAGGAGAATGGCATTGGGCCAGATAGATTACTTACTTTAAGCAGCCTTTACGGCCACAGT
>VIGQ01001397.1:5000-20000 GCA_009663005.1 Actinidia chinensis | reverse complement strand
AACTGTTGAATGAAGGACAACCTTCTTAACCTACAGCGCTGGATGTGGAAAAACAATTTGATGAGTTCTCCTTTCCAAATTACTCTTTATGGAAAATCTCACGTGTTAGCAAAAAAATAGAAATTCTCATGATTTGTTGTTCTGTTTTTATTTTTGATTAAGTTAGTTCATCAAAAAAGGGGAAAACAACTGTGAACATGTCAAGGTCAAGACGGCATGTTAAAAACTAACATGGGTCCATTTTTCAGACAAGTATATTTTAAACATGTTGCCCCATGTACCCCTAGATGATGCAGAAACATAAATAAACCATGGTTTGGTTCCATATACCCTTACCTTAGCGTTGCATCATCTGGGATATAACTGAATATATAATTTACAATCAACAATGAAGGTGAAAAGTATTTGGCGCTATTATCAGGACGAGATAATCTTCCCATTCTACGCTTGATATAGGACTATAACTGTCTGGTTCCTTCTCAGTGTGGAAGGGTATGCCTTCCGTGATGGTGTGTCCTATCTTTACAATAACAAACTCACTACCCGAGATAAAAACCATAAGGTTTGGTAAAATATTGTGCTTTAATAGACAAAATTTGGGGAGGGAGGGATTGTGATGTGCAGGACCAACACATCAAAAAAAATCTCTCTAACAAATGCAGGTGTTAACACCCAAATGATAAAAAATAAGGGGAAACAAAACTAATGGATACAGGCCTTGATTATATAGAACAGATCAACAATATATCCATGCAATAACAGACTCTGCAAACAAGCCTCAAGTATAAATCACCAAACGAATTAACTGGTAATTTTGAAAAATATTCCAGACTTACCTTTGAGTTGTGTCCACCTTTTATGTCATTGGGATGTTTCTGTTCTTCAGTAGCGGCACGCGCAACATCGGCCAATAACCAACCTTTATTAATTCCCGTATGAAGGGCTATGGAATGTAAAAAACATAAAAGATCAGAACATGACAAAATCAAATTAGTTACATTTGAGGCATTATGTTGGTCTAAAGAGCAATTACAAGAACAAAATTCATCATACTAAAAATACCATAGTTATTCCATGTATATAAAGATGAAGGTTGCAGCGACATAAGATACACAACAGAGTAGATACACCCCCTCTCAAATACCAAATAAACCTCTGGTTACACTTACTTTCTCCATCAATAGCTAGAGAAACCACAGGACCTCTTAACATAAGAATTGAAGCTATTGTTTCGCTACACTGCCATTGATTTTGGGGCTAACCAATATAGGTTGATACTGGTTTCTTTAAGCCTACCTCCTCTTCTCCGAACACACATTGCATCTTGCTGGATGATGCATAAAATATCTGGAGAAAGAAAAAGGTCAATAATTAACCTGAACACATACAAAAAACAGCTCTTCACAATATGAATAAAACTCAGAAAATGGTCGAAGAAGAAAGAAGATTGCATCAATTTCTTCCCATATATGAGACTTGAAAGGAAAAGTTGCAACAAGAAGCGAAAAAATGTCAGTAACATGCAACACGTATGAAAAATCTTTCACCCTGTGAATAACACATTTAGTTAAAATTAATTTAGTATCCCGGTATGAGAGTTGAAGAGAAAGTCACAGAGAATAAAAAGGTTCAATAATTGCACCAATAACAAAAAGTCCTTCCACAGTCTTCATCATGATTGTTCTGAACTGGGAATTAAAAAAAAAGGTATGAAGAAAAAGAACCAATTAAATTGAAATAAAAACAGAATGGTTTGAACACAATAGTAAGGATAATATACTTTACGATGAAGCTGAGAAAGTAAAGTTATCAAAGAAGAAAAATGTCAATATAATATGTACACACTAAAACCGTATAAAGAGTTCAGCTTTAGCTAGATTGATGGCTGCTGATGCGGAAGGAGTTCGCTGACTTGGATGGAGAGGTTCACCTCCCCTGTTTCTCCTTTTGTTGTTGCTGGATGCTGATTCTATTTGTTGCATTATCATAACACAAACAAACTCCAAATAAGAAAGACTATAATCCATAAAATTGGAGAACTCCGTTCAACCCATATTAGCCTGCTGACTTGAGCTAGAAAAATGGGAATTTTATTTAGTTACCTCACAGGAGTTGAATAAAAAGAATTGGTAATAAACTACTTGGATACAAGCTTTGATTATATAGACATATAAAAATTATATCACAAGCAAACATACTCCTTGCAAAACAAAGCCTTAGGTATAATCACCCAAACCAACATTAAATGATAATTTGAAAAAAAAATCCATGAATGACTTACCTTTGAGGTTGTTTTTCCAATCCGGAACTTGATTTGTGCTATAACAAGGTGACAAGCTTACAAAAGAATTGTTAACACGTGGCGGATGACCACCAATCAATCTCTCTCTGTTTGCTAGTAAACCCTGAGTACACTCCATCAGGGGCCTTTTGTCATAGGAAGGGATTAACCCTGACGTGAGACTGCCAAGATAAAATCAACAGGTCCACCAAAATAATGATGGTCAAAAGAACCTCAATTATTTTCAGTGGTCACAATCGAGGAGATGAGCATCAAGGGAATATTATCCCCAGTTTAGCACTAAGGTGTTCTCCTAGAAAAGAAAAGATAAATCTCCTCACACCATTGCCATCTCGAAGGGAAGAAATAAGAGCTTTGATATTGTTCAGAGTTAATCAAAATTGGGGAGAAGAGATGCATCATAATTCGTTACTTAGACTTAAGTAAAATGTTAGCCTGCTAAAGAAACACTGTGAAGTTGGACTGTTTTGAATTATTTTTGAAATCACATTGAACATTTAACGAACAAACTCATAAAAAGTACATGGACAATAGATAGCAACTTATCGATCTATCAAATTCATTGTACCTTGATGGCTTTAAGTGCAAGACACAACATTACCACCGTTGTTCTCTCAATGCCAACTTATATTAGAATATATAAAAAGTAGGGTTAATAATCCCAACAAATCCTGCCAAATCAGGTGTTTCCCTTCCATAAAAAACAGGGTAATGCAAATGTCCTTTAAGCAATGTCATCAATAAGCACGTTGGAATGAGAACAAAGCACAGCCCACGGGGTTTGACGAACAATTATAAACACATAGATTAAACTATAATTCTCAAATTCAGTTCCTAAGTTACCAGAAAATTTAAAGAAATACCTTTTTGTGTCACTTGTGATCCTGATGAATATCTTGAGTGTTAAAAGAGGAATTGTTCCTCAACAGGGAGGACAAAGGACCAGCAAACAAATAGCGCTCTACTTTCCAATGACAAAACTTTGTCCAGTGAAATGGCCATAATAGTTGCAGCTCATCCATGCTCACATAATTTCGTGCTCAAGCAAAATAGGAAAAAGCGTTTTATGCTCGACATAAGAAGTCCATAGAAACCCTGCCATGTTCGGGCTCAAATAGGAATCCATACTTTTTCAGCATAAGTCATTGTCGGAAAAAAATATAACATACTATACATCATACATGTTTGTCCAAAAAGAAAATTTCCATAGAAATGCAATCCCCATTCTCACAATGCCAAAATCCCATTACTCGTGAGCAGAAAGTAGAATTCCACAAATTCCATAAAAGTAGAAGTCCCAAGATTCCATAAGTAAAAAAAAGTTGATAGAATCCATAGAAATCTATATGGTTTGACAAAAGATAGAAATATATAAAAATTCAAGCGTGTTTGACACCAAAATAGAAGTCCATATAAATCATTCAACACAATGTATAAATCCATAAGTATGAGACACGAAATCCATGTCGACATCTGTGCGCGACGCCAAAATAGAAAAAAAGCATAAATCCTTGAAAAGAAGTTAATGACTCCACCAACGATATAAGAAGTTCATAGAAATCCCTACGGTTTCACGCAAAAATAGAAGTCCATAAAAAAATAATCAAGGCAGTATAAATCCATAATTATGAGACAAGAAACCATGCTCGACATCTTGCTCGATGCAAATAGAAAAGTATACATCCTTGGACATAAAGAAGTCCATGTCCACCACAAAGATAGAAGTTAATAGAAATCCATATTGTTCCGCTAAAATAGAAATCCCTACGGTTTTCTGCTCATAGAAATCCATAGTTCTTCAGCAATAAGATAGAAAAAGTCCATAGAATCCAAAGATAGTAGAAAAAGTCCATAGAATCCAAAGAAATCTGTATGTGTTTGGGAACAAATAGATAATAACAATACATCCATGCATGTGGCACAGATTAAAAGTCCTAGAAATACATGTCCCATTGGCACTAGGATAAAATTCACATCTTGCGCATAAAGTAAGAAGGAAGTCCATAGGAACGAAATCAATGTGTTGCACAATGCATGTACCTAGCCAATGCTTTGCCGTTCATGGCTTGAGGAGCTAGAGTTCGGGGGTGGGTTGGGGTGGGGTGTGGTATCAAGTCATGCTCGAGCCAATAGAGACATACTGCGGCCTATCCAACTGATTAAGGGCATATCCAGCCCTCAAATCCTGCCTATCCAACCTTCTTGCTCCAGATTTCTAGACTCGTTGACAATTATCATGATAGGAAATTTTCAGACTAGGATCGAATACATTGACCGAGAATGTTGAATAGATAATTCCAGTCCAAAGAATGCACATTAAAACTGTACGGATCGTTAAGATCACAAAGCCAATTAGCTGAGGTGAGGCCACACTGATAAAATCTGGCCACAGTCCAAATGGACTGATTACATGGAGGAAATGGGCCATTTCAGTGCCTGTTTGAATCCTCCATTAGGATTATGCTTCATTTCAAAAGCCGAGAAGAAATTTGTTAGTTACTTACCTTCTTATTTAAAAGCATGCATAAATAGGAGAGAGAGGTGCTCCATTGGGTTAGTCCCCCATTGGATGAGTCTCCATTTCTTCAAAATTGTTGTCCTTTTGTGATTGGCTCTTCAACACGAAAAGCAAGGGGTTAGCCTTTTGCATAATAGGATAATAAAACTAAATCAATCATTGTATTAGATTAGAAGCCCTCCAAAACCCTGCTGACACAAATGATGGTAGGCAAGTGCATTGTCAGAGATAAAAACTATGAGCATGTCAATGGGATTCCTCCATAAGGAGGAGCTAGGCGCTAGAAAATTGTCAATTCCTGGATGATAGAAGCCTATATTGAGTTGCATACATCACAAGACCTCTTCTATTGTACCCTAGCCATATAAAACATAGATAAAAAGTATGAGCATGGCAATTGGGATCCTCCAATAAGAAGGAGCTAGAACATTGTAAATTCCTGGATGATAGAGCCTATATTGAGGTGCATACATCACTATTGACCTCTGCTATGATCCCCATACAATAAAACTAGAAGTCCCATGGTAGTGAGACCGAAGAGCAATGAAGAGAATTTGTAAATATGAAGTCCATTGTAAAAATCAGAAAATGTGAAATAAATTTTAAACATTGTAATAGTTAACTCTACTACAACAACTGTGTAGTTTTATACATGATCATAGCCAAAAAACAAAAAAACGGGAATCCATAATATGTTTAAAAATATAGGGATGAAGAAAAGCATGCTTTAGAAAACGGAATTGGAGACTATTATTTCCTTCTTTTCTGTTCTTTTTCCATTTTTCTTTCATGAGACTATATTTTTTCATTTAACACAAATTTAAATCAAATGTCATACCTTCTTGAAAATGACTCTGACTGCTTTGTGCTATCCACAGGTGAGTGGACCCTACCAACAGAAGGGTTGTGCACATCAGTGGTGATGACCACTGATTCTATCTTCCCTGTTTACATGTAGATCCTCAATAAACTCCACCCTCAGGGACCTTTTGCCATGGGATGGGACTTATGAGTTAGTGCAGACTAGGGTGGTAAGAATATTGTCGAGGGAGGTGAACATTATCTAATAATCTGCAATGCTACTTAGCCCATCTAGATAGTGTGGGTGTATAACAGGTCAAATTCCAGCCCTGAATGTTTAGAAAATGCAACAAAAAAGCTGCTTTTTTCGAAGCAAACCTGTATCAGTAGACTTTCTAGCCCAACTAGATATCAAAAGTAAATGAAAAAAGAATATATTAAAATATACAATGTAAGTTTATTCTATGGAATTTACGGAGAAAATTTAAAACATCACTCATTCATAAGTGTGGTTTACCTTGCAATTCAGCTTGGACTTTACCTTTTCAGCATTTAATTGACTGCAAGTAATGACATTTAGGCTCACATTCTTCCTTCCCAAAATCATTTTTTTCCTCGTACAAAAAATCTGCAATATGAACATTGAGCAAGTTTAAAATTCTTTAAATGTAAATTTTGAAGGAGAGAAGTAGAGATCCACCATGGGAACAGTCTTGTCCAAGTCTTTAAATCACATAATCAGGATGCCCACACGTGCACAAACAAAATCCAAAAAGAATCAAGGCACCATTTCTAATAGTACAAATGACTTTTATGAAACAATGTCCATGTCTAAACAAACAAATAGAACATATAACCAAATCAAACAAACACCAAATAAGATTTTTTTTTAAGAATAAAAATAATGGGTAACCGTCTATCCTAGTTCTCTTTCTTCATTGTCTCAAAGGACAAACCAAAGCAACATAGCATTGACAAAAAAGATTTACCAAAAGGCACACAACTCATGTCTTGTGAGGTTGGAATGCACTCATATTCGGTGTTTGGGGAAATAAGGCTGCTCATGCTTTAGCTATATTGATTGCTGGCTGATTATGAAGGAGTTCATGCTTTGATGGAAGAGGTTCCGCCCACTGTTCTCCTTTTGTTGTGCTGAGATGCTGCTTCTATTTGTTTGCAACTATCGAAAAAACCAGACAACTCCAGATATCGAAAGATCATAATATCAATTGGAGAACTGCGTTCAATCTCTATGGCGCTGATCTGATCTAGAAAAATGGTAATTTTATTTAAGTACTTCACAGAGTTTGAATAAAAAGAATGGGGTAATACCTACCTTGGATAAAGCCCTTATTATATAGAACGTACCCAAAATTAATATCCCAGGCAATAACAACTCTTGCAAACAAGCCTCAGGTATAAATCACAAACCAACATTAACTGACAATTTGAAAAAAAATCCACGACTTACCCTTTGAGTTTGGTGTGTCCACTTTTAATGTCAGTGGGGATGTCCTTGTTCTTCAGCCCGGCAGCAAATCTGCCAATAACTCACCTTCTTTTCCCGATGAAGGGCATGGACAGTAAAAACAATAAAAGATCAGAACGTTTACAAAATCAATTAGTTACATTTTGAGACATTATCGTTGGTCTAACGGCAATTTGAAGGACAAAATCATCATACTAAAAATACCATAGTTATTCAACATGATATAAGTGAATGTTGCAGACATTAGTGTACAGGCATGAATAAATAACACCCCTGTCAACCCTCTGCAAACACCAGATAAACCTCTGGATTACCTTCTCCATTCAATAGCTAGATAAACACAAGACTCTTGACTTACGATTGATCTATTGTTTCGCTACAACTGCCACTTAATTTTGGGGCTAACCAATATAGTTTGATGCTGTTCTTTAAGCCATACCTCCTCTTCTTCCCGACATCTACATTGCATCTTGCTGGATGATGCCATAATTATCAATGGGAAAGGTCAATAATTAACATGAACACAAACAAAAAGCTCTTCACAATATTAAATAAAACTCAGAAGTGTCGAAGAAAGAATTGAATCAGTCTTCTCACTATATAGACTTGAAAGTGAAACTAACCTGAAACTTGCATGAAGCGAAAAATGGCACTTAACATGCACAACATCTGACCGCAAAATCTTCACACTGTGAAGAACACAATGTATTAATTATTTAGTATCACAGTGTGAGAGTTGAAAGCTGAAAGTCTATCAGAGAATAAACAGGGTCGTTTATAATGCACACACTAGCGTCCAAAAGTTCTCACAGTCCTTCCATCATGCTTGTTCTGAACTGTGATTAAAAAAAAAAAGGTTTGATGAACAAGAACTCATGAAATTAGTAATAAACCTCATAATTGGTCGAACAAATAGAAGTAATAATCACTCTTACGTTATGAAGCTTGAACGCTAAAAGTCTATCAAGAAGAAAAAAGTCAATTAATATGTACACGCTCACCGTAACCTGCTCACAATCTTCATAGAAAATCTTCATAAGCCATTTTCTTAGACGGTGAATAAAACATACGCAGAACCAACTGAAATTAAAACAACACACATAATTGGTTGAACAAGGAGAAAGTATATATCACCCTATGTATGAAGACTTTTACAGATAAAATTGGTATGGCAGAACAAAAGGATTAATTATAATGCAGACACTGATAAAAGTTGTTCATCAATCTTCATAGCGAAATCTTCATAGGATGTTCTTGAACTATGAATAAAATCATATACAGAAACCAATTGAAATTAAAACAAAACCGTCGCATAATGCATAACCAATGAAATTTAAACGAATCCAGACACATGCAGAACCAATTGAAATTGAAGTATATCACACCTCCATACACTTGAAAGCTGAAAGGGTATCAATGAACAAAAGGATCAATCACAATTAAATTCGAAACAAATCTAGACATATGCAAACCATGGAATAGAAAGTATATTTACATACAAATGCAAGTGAAAGTGGGTATCAATTAACAAAAGATCAATTATTATGCCGACACTGACCAAAAAGTTGTTCACACTTCATAGTGCGATTGTTTAACGGTGAATAAAACATATGCATACCAATTAGTGACCAAAGTTGTTCACAATCTTCAAGCGAATCTCATATATCTTGTTCTTGAACTGTGAATAAAACATATGCAGAACCAATTGAAATTTGAAACACACCCAATTTGTCGAAACAAGATAAAGTATGAAGAACATCTTCAATGTTAATTCAAATCCCTGTAATGAAAATTGACAACTGAAAGTGTATCGGAGAACTAAAAGGGCAATTATCATCAACACACCCCCAAAACATCTGCGCATCTTCTACTCACTGTGAATAACACACATGAAAAACAATTGAAAATCTTAAACAACTCAGAATTGGCAGAACTTGTCCTATATTTAATTCAAAATCACGCATATCTGAGGCTCAAAGAAGAAAACAGACACTGAAAAATCTTCTCAACCTTCATCAGCGATCGTTTGTTTAGCCTGCGAAGAACATGTATAAAAACCTATTACATTATTAAACAAACTCCGAATTGGAGGCGTAAAGAGAATAATGACTTGTTATTCAAAACCATTATATGAGACTTGAAAGATCGGAGTATATCAGAGTAAACAAGATCAATACATGATCAGACCCTGTAAAGTCTTTCGCAATCTTCTGGAATCGCTCATTAGCTTGGGAGTAACACCTATGATAACCAATTGAAAGCATTAATCCAAGCACCTGGTCGATAACTTTATTTCAAAATTCCCATATGAGATTTTGAAATCTCAAATAAACAGACACACAAAATATTGGCAATCTTCGTCGCGATCACTCTATAACTGCAAATAACCATGTGAAGAATAACAATTGAAATTAGAGCGAATTCAGAATTGGTTGAAGAATGAAAATGTACAAATCGGTAAGAGATGGTTCTTACTGTTAATCAAAATCAATCTTGATACCTGATTGGAATGAAAGATTGAGAATGGCAGAAGAAACGTTTCAGCCCCAATCTTGCCAAGAGAGAGAGATAAAGACAAGAGACAGCGTTACGATGAGAATTATATAGTGGACGATAGACCTTGGACTGATCTTGAAAACAATCAGTTACGGAATTCCCTTTCCATATCGGTTCATTCTCTTTGAACCGGCAAAAAGGTTCTCTCTAGGCCTCATTTCCTCTTTCACACCCAAATAGCAAATTTTAAAATCTATAACGTGCTCTTCTCTTTGGCCGCCAATCGTTATTTCCAATTAATACCCTTATGCATACTCAAGTCCAAATTTTATGTTCTATGGATCCCATCTTAGGTTTTATCTTTTTACGTCTCTCTCCTCAAATAATGGTTTTGGGTTTTTCAAATTGCCCCCACAACCGGTCTTTCTTATCATATCCGGTTACTATGCAAGGGGATTCCATGTCTAAACATAATAAAGTTCACATTATCATTATTGTGAAAAGTTGAATGATGCTTTTTAACTTTGGACAATGTTATAATACACATGGCACATTATTATATTTATTGTGTGATTGAATTGTCCTCGTCATTATTTTTTTATCAATTAAATTGGTCATTTTGCATAAGACAATTTATAGAACGGAAGAACCAACTTGCTAGTTTGACATATATTTCTTTCTTTTTTTGGTGAAATGAACATGGGGGTGTATACAGAAATATAATTTGACTACTTAATAGTACATTTGTCCTGAAATTGTCATTTTTTTAAAAAGGGTAAATTGTAATAAAAAATGTAAAAATTTATGGGGCTAGAGAGAACTTTTTGTGTTCAAATAGCATCACCTTTCCATATTCTCAATATTAAATGGAAATTCATTTTCATGGCAAGTTTAGACTTATATCATATCAACAGTAGATAAAACATAATGATATTTAAAAATAAAGCTTTTAATCACCATTAGTACACTCTCCTTCTATTCTCGTTCCACTCACAAGCCCAAGCCTAGACCCCGTCCCTTCGTTCACCACCGCATTCCTCATCATTGTTGCCATAGCTGCATCCCATTTCACCAAGGCCAATTTTCATTAATTGATTTACGGCCACTACACACCCACCCCCACACCCCCCATTGCATACTAAACATTGCTTCCTTACCTCTCAAGTAATCTCTCATTGCACATCACTCCCACCTAAACTCTTGGAGATTGAAACACTAACATTCTTCAATCATCAGTAGAGTCTCAATGTCCAATTCTCTTACATTCATGATTTATCGTATTATTTTGTAGAGAATACATTTTTTTACATGATCATGTGCAAATAAAATAATTCCCCCCCCCTCTCTATCAAATATGTTGCACTAAAAAATAGACATTTTTAAATGTGAAAATCATCCATTTGTATCCGCAAAGTTAAATTTTTACAATTTATATTTATATATTATAATTTTTTAATTTCATTTAAATACGGCCTTTGATATCTAAATGAGTAGTCAATATAGATTTGGTCAAAGAGCGGATGTGTAGTTGTGTATGATGAAATTAGTGAAGTTTTAAAAGGTCAAATTACACTTACTTCCCTTGAGGTTTCTGAAAACTCCAGGGCATCTTCTTACTTTTTTTTCTGATTTTCACTGGCTTTCCTATCATATTTCTGTTGGAATGGCATTAATGGAACATGCTTTTTTTATATACTCCTCTTGGCCCTTTAACTACTTGATTGTCACGTCATCTAAATTTGTGAGACCTCACCACACAATCTTTTCTCCTCTCATCAACGAATCGAATTAAATTCTCTCGTAAACACAAACACCCGAGCACACCTCAATCACTTCCCTTTCCATCAATCTCGTTCTTCCCAGAACTCACACAAACCCTAGATCCCCTTCCTTTCTTTCTCGGGGGGGGGGTCTTTTCTCTGTTCTCTGGCTTGGTCACCAACAACATCACCATCACCACAACAATCAAAAGCCACCAGCGTACCGTCTGGACCAGAACCAAACTAACGCACCCCACCGCCGCGCAACTTCTTAGGCCCATAACTTCCCCTTAACCGCTCCCTCTCTCTGCATTATACATTGTGTGTATATTAACAGATATAATATATATATACACAATCTATATATATACACAATCTATAAAATATCCATCTATCTATATACATGTATCAGTTCTTTGCCTTTCAATATGTAAGATTTTTCTTCTCAATTTGTACTAAATCGCACCCGATTCCTCGTTTGTGGACGAATCACTGCCATCGCCGTCGAATTGCCGAATCCAATTTCATTCAATGCCTTCAGTATGAATTTTCATCCAATTTAGATTGCTGATGTCAGCAATTTCTATTAGTAAATAAAATGGTCAACTAACATAAGGGGGACATGAACATTAAATATAAACCTGAAGGGAATACAGTGTAATTTTAGGGGGAAAATAGGGGAAGTTCCTGAAGTTGTCAGAAACTCAGGGGAGGTAAGTGTAATTTATCCATTTTAAACTTTTTTAAATATGCAAAAATAAAGATAATACCAAATCTTTGGTAAATTTTTCTTGATGTAATTTTCATACTTAATATTGTATTGTTTGAATATCCTCGATAATTAGATTCATAAAAGCAGTGAGCACGCATTTTCCCTGATGGTGACCTGAGGCACCTTTGGAGTGGCTTTATCACTTCCCTTTTGCACAGTGCCATCCTTTTGATGGCGATATAGTATTTAAAAATTCATATGTCCAAACGGAGCTTAACCAAAATTGACTCAGCCCAGTTAATTTTTTTGTATGCAAGACAGGGTTACAAATCGATTTTGAGGCTCCGTTTGGTAATATGCTAAAAATAAGTTTTTTTAAAATTTATTGCCAAAAAGACCAAGGATTTTTTATTTTTTTGTGGCTTTTTTTTTGGCTTTAGTTTAGCTAAAATAAGTAATAAAGCAAAATAACCAAGTAAAAAATCAACTTTGTTGGTTTTTTGCTTATTTTAAGAAAAGTCAAAAAAAAAAAAAATTAAAAAAAACTAACTGCCAAGCATATTCTGAGAATCTACAGTTAACGCAAAATAAATCATTAAGGTAGTTCGGAGACCCACTTTATTTGCACTTAGAAGCTTCATTGTTTCTGTTCTCAATTGCGTGTAGGTCGCGTGCACTATTACTATTTTTAATGAAATATACAACTGTAACACTTTAATCGCAAAACTATAGGAGGATTTTTTGTATATTTTCACAACTGTCAAAGAGGTAAGCGCACAAGGAGTAAGCGACAAGGGCCTAATGTGGATTTGTATATAAGAGTTTTGTATCAAGGTGGTTTGTATTGAGATAAGTTACAAATTTTAAAATGAGATGAGTTTTAACTACATTTTGTTCCTACGTATTATCAATTCCCACTTTATCCCGTAAATAATTTTTTTATTATTTTAATTACTCAATCTCTAACTCCGTCCATATTAGTGACAAAACTGAACATGTGGCGCCACATTTGTGGTCACGATTTGGCAACCAAGCCAAGCACAGCCCTAACATAACTCAGGCTCACCCCTTCATTCCCATCTCTATTTTCCCCATTGAATCCATCACCACCGCCGCCACTATATACACATGCCCCACATATAGATGAGAGAGAGAGCTTGATGATGGCAACAGAAGAAAAAAAAAAAACAACGTGCATTCAAAAAATGCACCGATTATGGCGAGGTCGCCTTAAGCTTTCAAGGACGAAATCGTTGCCCATCTCTTCAAAGTAGACAAAATCGCCGCCCTTACTCTCAAATCTCAACTCTAACGGTTAAATGTTGGATCTAGATTAGGTAGGGGAAACTAGAAAGGTGGCTTCATCGATGTCTACAATGACGCAACAAAGGTCTGGTGTGTAGTCGGCATCTCTTGTCTTTCAAAAAAAAAAAAAAAAAACTATTTTCTGTGTGTGTGGTGGCGACGGTTGGAGACTTGGGGATTCTGGTCTAGGTTAGTTTAAGGTTGGGGAAGAGGAAGGGGATGGCATTTCGGGTTTTGGGTTTGATGGTTTAGATTTAAGTTTTGATTTTAGTACAATGGATACAAGTTAGGTTGCCAATGTTGACCCATGGCAACACACGGTCGCCACGTGTCAATTCCGTCACTACTATGAATGGAGTTAAGGGATTGGAGTTAATTGAAAAAATTAATAGGTTAAGGGTCAATGTGAAAAATATTTTGGTTTAAGGACCAAATTGAAAATGAATTAATACTTTAAGGGGACAGCTTAGTTTAACCCAAATGAGATTGGGGTGTTATTAAAGAAAGTGGGGTGCACTGACACCACTTTGCTATGTATTTAGAAGCTCCCCTGCATGAAGTGCCCTGTGGTAGAAAATAAACCTGCCTTTTTTTTTATTAGTATTTGGAGTTATGCTTTGGGACAATTAATTCATGTAGTGTTTGTGGGGTTGTGGGATCAAAGAAATTGATCGTAAACATATATGGTGGTTGACATAGCGATTCCTGATGGCTTGATACTGTTCGATCGAGTTGCAAGACAATAATAGTGAGAAGGACTATTCAGAACTATTTCGGGGAGGCTCTCCGAATCAAAGTCAGTGACCAAAAGAAAAGAGGGAAGAGAGAGCAAGAGAAACGTTCTTGGATCTGGAAATATAGTCAGTATTGGCTTTCGGTGAGAGAGGGTATGTCCCATTTTATAGCATACCTCGGCTCTGTGAGACATGTCACTTCATGTCGTGGTAGTGGCTGCCCCAATTATGATAATCCCCAGGGTGCGTTGGGAGATAGGCCATCGCATCATCAGTGTGTTTGAGCCCAGAGGTACTGGTGGCAGAAGGAATTTGTCGTGTAAGTTATCTTCTGACCCTAAAGCTCGGCTGAGAAACTTCATCAAGACTAAGCTTATGACCGAGTTATCCGCGTGAAGATATCGATCGATCTTGTTATGAAACAATAGTCCGACTGAGATGCTTGTCCAAACTCTATCAAGAGTAAAGCATGATATTTTGTCCACTTAGAAGTGTTTGATAATGGAAGTGTTTATATGTGAGTAGTGAATTAGATGTTAAAATGATTTAATTTTGAAAAGGACATAGGTGTGTATTGCAAAAAGTGGGTCTTAATTACGTGAGAGCATACCTGAGTTGAATCCTATAAATAACGATATAATATACTTGGAATAAGAGAGTATGGAATAATGAAAGAGATGTAATAATGAGTTTGAATAAAAAAAAAGTTTGAAGTTTCTCATTTTTCTTTGTCTAATTGTTTGAGTTAGTCAGAATACTCTCTCACCTCTACAAAGTGATATTTAGCCCATCACAAATTTTCTAACGCCGGTTAGACCAGTGTTTTACATGGGTGAATTTGGCAGCGTGCTTGGAGCCAAAATATGAAGATTCAAATAGGAAT
>VIGQ01001396.1:10000-12500 GCA_009663005.1 Actinidia chinensis | reverse complement strand
GCACAAACTAGTAAGGATTATAGAGTTTCACTGTATTAAAAAACACATGATATAGTGTTCCATTATACTACATGGTAAAGATTGTGTACTCCCGAGTTACAATGGGTCACAAAAGCAACATAAATCCAAAACAAATGGGGGAGGGGGGAGAGAGTTGGGATGTCTGACCGGTTTCCACCGTCCCAGGATGGAGCCCACTGCCAAAATGGAAGAGACCCCAATTCAGTAGGTTCATATCTGGATTCTATCTCTCTACGTTCCTTAGCTCGGTCTCGATATTTTCGTTAGTTTCAGGTTCTTCTACCTTCCTCTCGACACAACTCCTGTTTATTTACTACTTTAACTTTTCAGTCATTTCGTTGAGTCAAATGGCAAAGACCTGAACATGTAAGAACGTTTATTCACCTTTTCTTGATTTGTTGTTCCTCAACCTTCACAGGTTTTTTTTTTTTTTTTGCAAACAAACATGTGCTTTTTGGATACATCCCAAGCCAACATCGATCAATACAAATTGAAAAACACCCTTCACACTCCTGCTCCAGCCACCGCCGACATAATCGCCTGGCTCTCTATTCAGGCAGAACCCAATCTGAAAATCAGCTACCAAACCACTATCATTCTCAAACCCAAAAAATACAAAATGTCCAGCCGCGCGCACACGTTTCTATCATTTCCAATAAAAAAAAACATACACAGCTTCAACAGAGGCATATTATTCATACAGTTGCAGCGCATACTAATTCCAATGTTTTGCTAAGTCCCTAACTCCTGAATCGCAACTCATTATTTATCTATTGTGTTGTATCACTCATTAGATACAACCTATTGTGTATTTCCCTCCCCAAACCTATTGTATTTCTCCCCGATCATGTCATAAAGATGATATGATTATACAACAAACAAAAGAAACAATATCCAAAAGTTTTCGAAACGAAGTAAACCCTTCCTAACACTCAATTACCACTATCAAAAATTAATATTATTTTTTCTTACCCCAAACAGTGCCTCTCATAATGGGTTAAGGAAATAGAGAGGGGGAGTACTTCCATAGCAATTGAAGCCAATCGTGCATTGTCTTCATAGGCTGAGACATTGAGCCTGGAGGTTGTCGTCACGGAAGCCCCTCCCCCCCCAGCTTCCCCCTAACCTCCCCTTACTTATACACGCGCGTATCGGGCGGCCGACTACCAGTCCTCGGCCGCTGCTGTTTTGAATAGCCGCTGCGAGAGAGGAGAAGTAAGTGTGGCAGATATGTTTGTGTTCCTTCTGAGATGAAGTTTGAGTGAACTGGAATGGGAGAGGTGGGAGTGAGAAAGAGAGGTGGAGCTTTGAGTGTGAGGGTCTCAACATCCCTCTCTCTGGCTTCTCTTGATCCGTGTGAGTAGTTGTAACAATGTGAGAAGTGTACTTTTGGCGTGAAACCGGCTGTGACGGTCCGTCCCCCATCAAAACCACTCAGCCGTTAGATTAGGAAATGTATTTTTAGCGGGAAAAAATATTTCAAGGTGAAATCGAGCCGTTGGATCAACGCAAATTGATTTAGTCTAAATAGCGAGAATTAGATTTAAGAATTTCAAACGTAATGTGTTTTGTCTTATAGATAATGTGTGTTGTGTTGCAGTTGCGGACAGTAGGATTTCCATTTTAAAGGGAGGCCGAAATCAATATTTTAATGAACCTTTCGGTAAAAAAGTTAGGGGGGGCCAATTATGTATATTCAATAGAAAAATAGTCAAAATTAACAGAAAAAATTTATAAAAAATTTAAAAAATTAAAAAAAAAAAATTTTTTTGAATTTTTGAAATGTTTGGGGGGGCCGTGGCCCTTGCCCGCCCCCCGGGACCACCACTGTGTGTGTGTAAAATCTATGTATGTGTATGCATATGTACTCTATATGAAATTCACGTACACATATATGTTCGGCATGTGTAGATTTACATTAGAGATAAAGGCTGTTTTGTTGGTTGAGGTTAACGAATTAATGCTGTTTTTCGATTTCAGTTTTCTTTTGGTAATAACAAAGTGATTTGGGTTGTTTTAGGAGTAGTTGTTCCCTTGTGATCAAAAATTATGTTTTTCAAATTTCATCATCACCATTTTTAGCACTATAAGATAGTTTCGATTAGTGCATCTTTTCATATAACTATCATGCATTGAGACGTGTTTAACTCAACACCGTGCATATTGAGATTTTACATATTAATATATCACTTAGTCCAATTAAATTTGGTATCCAGTCTTAAATGACTAAATTTGTATAAATTCAATTCCGCAAAACAAACTATCTCATACATATATCAGACGCATCTAAATAAAGAGAATGCGGCGAGCATGAAGTTGAGATCCTCCCCCCATCATCCCCCTCCTGCCGCAACCAATCCGACCCACACCTTGACCCTCCCTCCACCTCCCTTCGTCGGGAACACCGCAACCACGATTCGTCCAACCTAACCGCAAACAACAATCGAAGGTCCGTAATTACGCCTAGGATCCCAATTCC